>ML776602.1:1557393-1575162 GCA_009831015.1 Picea engelmannii
TTAAGTGTTTTAGTTTCCCCAAGCAGATGCAATGACTCAACAAATGAATCGAAGGAGGGCGGCAAGCTTTGCATCACCAAAGCAACCATATCTTCATCATCTATTAGCTTCTCAATAGCAAACAATTGATCACTAAAATCCTTCAGCTACAACAGATATTCAGAGACTGATGCTCCTTGGAAAACAAAAGATTTTTCAAATATAATGTTCGCCCAACTTCTAATGCTTGATACTTGTTTTTTAGATTTCTCCACAATATAGATGCTATAGTAGCATTTCTTACTTCTAGAACCAATGTGTCAACCAATGTGTCAACCAATGTTGCACTTATCGTTATCGGGAATTTATTCGTCGGGGGTCCAAAATTGAAATTATCGGAAATATCGGAAATTATCGGGAAACTTCAAAAATACAGAAATAATCATTTTTTACATTTTTTTTAAACTTCTAAAGCAACATAAACATCAAACAAACACATTGTCACAGAAATATGAAAATAAAACTGCAATATAATATGTATATGATGTCAAGTGGTCCATCAAACATCGATACCGAAATATGATATTTGTCTTGACTCTTGAGTCATAAGTCCTGAGTTACGACAAGGTAATACAAAATCACATCAAAACGAAAATAAATGTATCTCATGAGATGATCATCATGAGGCATCTAGATTATAAATACTATAAGGATAATCATAGTGCACTAAGAAGGCATGGCCGAGGATTAGGTTTCCCCTACCCCTGAGAAGCTTGTTGTTCCCATGTGGTTCCTCAATTCTTCCCTCTGATTTTTCTTCCTAGTAATATCAAGAATTGAGTTTTTTGCAACAAGGACATCTAGGGTGGCTGCAGGGAAAATTTCCACTTCATGCCCTAGGACTTTGGCAAGGTGGTATTTTAATCAATTGATTCCACCATACATTTCCTTTCCACATAGCTTGCAACTAAGCTTTGTTCTATTACCCATTGGTTCACCATACTCCCACGTTGGATCCATTTTGTTGAGCACTAATTAAATCTTTAAAATTTAAACCTATGGCACACAAAACAAATGGGGAAATTAAAAATCCAGATCCACAAATTTCAAAACACTTAAAGAATGTTGCAATTAAACTATCATAGTTGCATAAGTGTTTAATCTCTTGTTAAAAATGAAAAGAGGAGGCAAATCTAATGGACATTGCAGACCCTATACTAAATCTTGAAAAAGAAAGAAAAGAAAGGCATAAATTTTTCTACATACCTAGGAATATGGATATAGTAGATTGGACTAGATCCACACACCACAAATGCATAGTTAATGAAAACTATGGATTTCCACTTGTTTGCTTGATGGAAAATTATCACAATACCCTAAGATCTCAATCCCCCTAGGCACCGTTTGCAAAATGAGAGAAAAAAAAAACCCAAAATCGCAAGTTAAAGGTGAAAAAAACGGAGCAAAATGCAACAAAGCGATAATTTCGTTTGACACGCGGTATTATCGAAAATTATCGCAATAATTTCAAATTATCGTAATTATCACGATATATTCCAGTGATAATATCGGCAAGATCCAGTTTGGCAATAATATCGCGATAAATCCAATATTATCGCAATATGTGCAACATTGGTGTCTACAACTAACAATTTGAGAAGCAATAAAGCTTCTTTATGTCTTTTATCATAGTCTTCAAGATCATTTATTGGTCTTTGTTCTTTATCTAAGATGATTTGATCAAAATCTCGGAACTTGTTAATGGTCAGTATCTTAGGACTCCATAAATTGTAAATCTTTCCAATCAATTTTTTGAACTCCAGAAAGATTAAATGATGTAAACATGCCATTTCTAACACAAATTGAACAACAATATTTATAATTCAATGCAAGCTTACCAAAAGGGGAAGTAGCTTTGAATCTCTATGCAATGGAAAGACAATACTTCCACTCTCCAAATTACGATAGATTATCAACCCTTCACACATTGAAGTGCATCAATAGGTCTGCTCTCACACACTTGTTAGTTGAATACTTTTCCACTCAACATAGTGATTGATCGCCATCAAAGAATTGATCACAAACTCAAACATAAAATATTCCAGTGGCTACATGTCCCACGATCTCTTGGCAACTTCCAGCGACCTTTCCAATCATTGATTTCTTGATTGCTACCCCCAACAAGAAAATATGCCTGGTCCCACAAACTCTTGGAAGCATCTAGTGATCCCTACAATTCGTGATCTCTTCAACCACGCTGACCTTTAAACTTTGTCGCGTGTCTAAAGTAAATCCATATACGGCAGATTTAGTTCTCAAAGTCCCAACAATCTACACAAGCATGGCATCACATCAGATCTCAAGTGTTCTACTCAAGCCTACCTATGGAATTTTCCATATGGCATCTATAGAAGCTCGGGCTGCTTGACAATACCAAGAGCACTCTGGAAAGTCTGCAAGTGGCAGTCTTTTATACCACATTCAAGTGTCCTTCAACTATAGCATCCTTCACCGAATGATTGCATCCTTCAACCTGGACGGCAAAATTCTTCTCTGCCAAACAAGAGTGTCCTCAACTAAAGCATGGCTCTAATACCATTTAAGATTAAACAACACAACAATTAAATTCACCAATTCCTCCAATTACATTGCATTGGCTTCAATATATAGCCAGATCACACCTCAAACAAACCACTATTCTCGGGTTTCTAGTAGATAAGAACTACAGCCTAATATCTTGGACACAACAAGAATCCGTTGTTGTCATTATTGAGACTCTTATCTTATCAATCTAATAATTCAAAGATTTGCATAATGTCCCCAACTTTTAACTTGAAAAGGAAGAAATCATAAGACTATAGCATTTTGGGAAGAAATCCCAATCACGAAACACTGATAGAGATACACCAGTCGATAACTGTTTGCAGAAGATCCCTTAATATATTGAGCTATACCATATGGGCAAATGAACAAACAAATAGAAAAAGGCATGTGTGAAAATTGTTCTTTGTATCAATCAAAAATTCCATCCTAAGATCGCATAAGAAATTCCTTCACAATATCTGATTAAGTCCTGAAAATACCCTCGCACTGAAATACCAGATTAAGATCTACAATGAATTCAAAACAAAGTGGGGATCTTGAGATTACAAAAGAAATGGTTGACAATGATGGTGAAATAAGTGGCGGCAAGTATAATAGTGCTTCATTTTCTCAGATTTTTTGTTACTTGTCTTTCAGATACAATGAAAAGAAGTGATTGTGGAGTCCAGAAAATTTTAGGTTTGAGAAAAATCTTTTCCCTTCACTTAGCAAAGCAAAAAGTGTACTAGTCTACAGGATGTTGCACCTTGAACAAAAATCCAATGCCAAACCCATCGCTTTTTTATTAGATTTCTAAGCATTAAAAACACATGCCATAAAAGATTTTGAAACTGAATTGTCTGTAAAAAATCAATACAAGCCTCTATTATTTCATCTCATTTACTCTTATCTAACGTCATCAAATCTAATCTTAACCGATTGCAAAGCATCTGCTTCTAACAAGTTTGCATGTATAGAATTGTATCCTCACTAATTGCAATTTATCCCAGTTGCATGGATTGTGTTCCATCCTCCGACTTTGAGTCTTCATGACAAAACAACTAAGTTACAGGATTCAAATACGAATACGGATTCGGATACGAATACAGATTTGAATCCAGATCTTACCAGATTTTTCAAAAGCCAGGATCCAGATACGGCCAAAAACTATGTTGCCAGAGCGTGGAGCGAAGCGAGAGTGTCAAGAGCATCATTTCCCAAAAATCTCGAGAGCAGGTGCATCCCGGATATATATATATATATTGTGTTTATATTAAAAAAATGTGCAGAAATACAAATTAGCTGCATAATATATGAAACCATGCATATTTGTACATTAATATAGATAGAAATGGCATTCATAGTACATCAATGATTAATCATTCGAGCATCAGCCATCTAGATTCTAGCAATTACAAACTTACAAACAACATACAAATTTTTAAGCCGTATAATAAAAAGTGCACCATTAATTTATGGAATGAAATAAGTTATCCATAATCCAGCAATTGTTAACAATAACATGAATCATGACCAAATAGTTATGTTTACAAAATAGGCTATCTGCACTCAAGTAAGGTCCAAAACAATAAAGTTTAAACTTTAAACTGAGCAAGTTGCTAAATACTATGAATCTATCGTCTATAGACTATGACATAAAAAAGTAATGAAAAAGGTGAAACATCAAACAACTATCCCATCCTCCTTCCACCACCACGATTGTTGTGTGGGCCTCTTCGTGGTAGTAGTGGAGCCTCCTGAGAAGGACGAAAGTAGTCACGAAATTGTGCAAAAGTAGATGTAGACAGTCGCAGCGGAAGTGAAGATGAAGCCCCTAGTGTTGTACTCGGAGTCATGGACATGGGGACCATGGAAGTGGATGGGGGTGGCATCTCAACATGATCATCATCATCCAAAAGAACATTCTCTAATTGCTCTAAAAGCAATAGTCCATCCTCCAAATTATCCTCCTCTGGATTGTTGTCCCAACGCTTCAAGTTTTTATCCATCTTTGCCTCCTCACAGTAATGGGACAACAATCGCAAGTTGTAATGAACATAAACCAAGCTCTCTGACCGCTTCACATTCAAACAGTTTCTTTTGACGCTATGGATGAAACTGTAGGTGCTCCAACACCTCTCTGCAGAAGAAGTGTTCACCACCTGTGAAATCACCCATGTTGCCAAACGTTGCAGTTGTGGGGTAGCACCACCATGCATGTTCCACCATTTGAAAGAATTCAAATTCCCTCGATCTCTAATTGCAAGGTTCATCCCAAAGGCACCATGCCCAAAGATGTATTGGCTCAATTGTCTCTATATGGTGTCACACTCCTCCTCGTTTGAGACCAATTGTTTTAATGCTTTCATATAACCAGATTGAACCTCTGGATCTTGGTGTGGTTTTTTCTTGGACCCACCAGCAGGTGTTGGTGATGAAATCCATGATACATGATAGTATTTAGGTGTTAGCACATATGCTAAGGCATGTAGTAGAATATTTAGCATTTCCCACTGTTTTTCCACCTCTGCATGAATTTATACAGGTTGACATCTCTAGCCTCAACAATGTCTTCAATCTACCCCAACATGCTATCCATTTGTTCATACACCTCCCCAATTATTGGCGATTTGAATTTGCAAACCTGATCATGTTATAAATTGGCTTGGTGAATTGCAAAACATACCAAACCTATGACCAAAACTAACTATCGAAAACTGTCTCCTTCACTACATTAGCACCTTCTCTATCAGTGCTCATTTCATCCCATGCATCACTCATCACTATAGCACCCAAAGCTTGTCTCACCTTCAATAGGCACCTAAAGGTGAGGTAATAGTTACCAAATCTTGTTTTTGCAATCTCAAGTAGTTGCAACCTAGAGTAAGTGCCATAAAAGTAATTGACCCTTGTATGACATGTGATAAATTTGATGAGTTTCTTCCCTCTTTTGTACAAGTCATTAATCCATCCACATTCTTTATGCTTGACAATATCATGCATCAAAAGGTTCAAGGTGTGCACCAAACACCCAAACCAAAAGATGTGTGGATAGATCCACTCAATGATTTTACATGCTCCCTTACACAATTTGTTGCATTATCAGTGATCACTTGAATCACATTAGAAGCACCAACATCATTAATTGTTTGCAAGAGGAGATCTAAAATGTTTTGAGAAGATGCAATAATTGTAGAGGAGTCATATGCTGCAAGAAACACTACACCGGTAGCAGAAACACCAAGAACATTGATCAAATGTTGGTTTCTAACATTTGTCCGACCATCTGATACAATGGATACCCCAAAGTCCCCCCAATCATCTATAAACCATGTTAGAGCTCTTTGAACTTTTGCTCTTTCCCTGTCAAGTGACAGGGTTCTAGCTTTCTCATAGGAGGGGCTCTTGTATCCTTTGGGGGCTTCATTGATTCCCTTGACAAGATCATGCCAATAGGGGGAGCGAAGCACATTGAATGTGATACCACAAGCATAGAGAAGTCGGACCACTTTTGCATCCACCTCATCCCTACCTCCAATATCAAGGAAATCTAGTATTGTTCTTCTAGATCCAAAGGTTCAAGAACCATGAGATGGAGATGTGTTGCCACCAAATTTAGATGAGGCGTCGGAGTGAAGCTTTTGTTTTTACCATACTTTCTTTGTGCATCTTCCTCTATCTTTATGTATTTTTGTCTCTCTTCCTTGGACATCTTAGGCCAAACTATGATCCCAATGGCCCCCCTCTTGTCATCACTATCCATTACACCACAAAGATGCCTCCTCACACGAGTATATGAACCAGTAAAAGGTTTTCTATCATGACAATCACGAGGACAAAAAAATTTAGTGGTTCCACTACCTCTCCCCTCCTCAACTTTTGTCACAAATTTCCACACGGGTGTTGATGAAGCTTTGCCACCTTCATTGCCCTCTTCACCCTTTTCATCCTCTACAAACCCTTCACTACCTTCATATTATGGCTCATCATGAGAATGACCACTATCCTCTTCTTCCCTCCAATGCCTATTCCATGCCAAGACCATGAGAACCAAAAAAGGAATGATAAACCAAAAGAAGACCATTGTTCTCAAGTTTTAGATGAACATCCTACAATGAAATGAGGGAGAAGAAGGAATGGAAATGAGGGAGAAGAAGGAATGGAAATGAGGGAGAAGAAGGAATGGGAAAGAGTAGGAAGGAATGAACATCCTGCTCTCTCCTCCAAGCTCTCACAAATCTACACTCTCCAAACTCTCCTTTGCTCTCTCCTCCTCTCCAAGCTCAAGCAAACATAGATGAAGAATGAAGCAAATGGAGGGGGAACAACTCATTTATTCTCCTCCTTTCTTTCCCCTAAACCCTAAGCCTAGGGTAGGACCCATCACTTTCATAAATTATAAAAAAAAAGATGTATTTTTTTGGTTATGCACGGGAGCATCCAGGTCTCTTGTTGGAGCACGCGCAAAGCGTGGTGAAAGCATGTCCAGGGCGTCCTTGGAGCGTGCTTCAAAAATTATGGAGTGTAGTGCTCCTGGATTGGCAAGGAGAAACCATGAGAAGGCCAAGGCACACTACAAGATCTTTGGAGCATGCTCCAAGGGTGGCTCCCTAGGCACTCCAGCTCGGAGCGAGCTTCCGAGCTTCGGAGCAGGGGGGTGTTTTTAGCAACATAGGCAAGGAAACATCAGGTACAAACAATATAAATATATTTTTATAATTTTTGAAAAATAAAACTTAAGTAGAAATTTTAAAAATATAAGCTTTTAAATATATAATTTATATTTACATTTGTAATATATAGTATTGATATTATGGCTTGATGGGTTAGTTCAAGTGATTGAGTAGTATGATTTGCGAGTGGGATCAAATCCTCGGGTTGGTTGCCACTTGATGTCTTTGTCGAGTTAGACGTACTATAGTCTACATCGAAGGTTTATCTTGATTGCCACTCATCAACAACAATAAAGTTATGGGGGTTTCCTGTGCATGAATTACATGGAAAAATATATCATACTTATATTTAATAATTAAAATATAATACTTAAAAATAATAACTAGTACAATGCATTAATTATTTTATGAAAGTTAAATTATAAACTTATAATATATAAGTAATAATTAAGTTATAAATAATAATAATTTAATACATTAATTAATTTATATAAATTAAATAATAAACTTATAATATATGAAAGTTTCATAAAAGTTAAAACATATAAACTTTAAAACATATATATTAAAGTTTATTTATTTTAAATAATAAACTTATAAATTATAAATTATAATATATGTACATGATAAAATTACTTTATAAGTTTAATATAAATTAAATTATAAAGTTATAGCATATAAGACAAACTTAGATATTAAAATTTAAAAATTATAAACCATACCATGAGTTGGAATGTGATTTTGGGTTACGGAGGACGGGGCTTAGTGACAGGGAGGACGGGGTTTTGTGACATGTCGGAACAGCACTCCGAACAGGAGAACAGATTGCGGCACAGGACACTAGGCGGTGCACTGTCAGCTTCCAGCAAACAGTCGTCAAATGATAGTGGGGGTCTAGGGCACTACCAGTGACCGTTGAGAAGATCATATAACCGTGCAGGAAAATGGTCAACAAGCCCACGAAGAAGGATACATTTCACTCTGTAAAGATCCATTTCGGAGAGGATCCAGATCCAATACGGGGATCCCTGGATCCATCCCCCGGGGCGGATGGATCCGGTAACATAGCAAAATAACTTCACATCTGTTTTAATCTGATTCACAGCAGATTTACGATCAACCATGTTAAATCTCTGCAGTGTCTTGCATGCATACTTAGTTTGGACATACAGATGTCCTTTTTCTGCCATATCTCGATCCTAAACAGTAATGAAGCAGTCCTAAACAGTTCATTTCAAAGGCTTCACATAGCTCAACTTTAAATTCCTCAGTCATTCATCCATTATTCCTGTAGTGGTTGAAACTTATAAGATTCCAATCACTACATCATCCATACCTTTGTTTTTGACATACAAGTTTGGATTTGATGGGCTTCTAACAATATCGACTCTGAAGTGATCAGCACTTTTACAAGACTCTAGGAAACTACTTGAGACCATATAGTCCCTTTTTCATTGCACAGGTCATTTCAAAGGCTTCACACAGTTGAACTTTTAATTCCTCAATCATGCATCCATTATTCCTGTAATGACAAGGTCATCAACAAATAAGATTTCAATCCCTGCATCATCCATACCTTTGGTTTTGACATACAAGTTCGGATTTGAAGGGCTTCTAAAAATATCAACTCTGAAGGGATCGGCAATTCTACCAAGCACTAGGTGACTGCTTAAGACTGTATGGTCCTTTTTTTATTGCACGCAAATGCTCATGTATACCAGCATAGCCCCACCCATGAGACTATACTAGCAAGCCCCACCCATGCAAAAACTGAAAAAATAAAATAAAATAACTGGCAATATTAACTTCTTAAAGTAAAAGTTAACATTCTCCTTTATCTTTCCTTTTCTATCATTTTATTTAAATTTTTAACAATACCATTAATAGTTCCAAGATGTTTGAGAGTGATTCCAACTTCATCGGACTCCATATGGAGAATGTAGAATTTCAGATCCCATTCAGAATTCAGCAAACTTAATAATTTTCAGTATTTCAGCACTGGCAGGATTGCAACCTCTCAGGACCAGATTCTATCATGTATGAGGGTAGGGGATTGGCATTTAATCAAGAACACCAAGGGCTCTTTGTACCCTGATGTTGGTGGTGTTGATTGTTGAAATCATTTGTCATGACTTTAGTAATAATGTACCCTTCACTCAAGCCAAAACCACTGGTTAGGTATGTTAAGCTTCCTGCCTCATTTTAACACTTGGATTGGCCAATTTCATCAAAATTGGAGGACGTTGATTTGAGCAACAACAGGGTGGATGAACTTGGATCTACAAGTAACACCAAATACTAGTATCGGTGTCCCTGGAGGATAGAGACCAAGGCCAGAGGAGGTAGAGGGCGCTACCGATGATGAAGATTCCATTATAGGGGATGATTTTGATGATATGTAGTGATTTGTTGTAGCGTGATGTTTTTTGGACTCTAGAGGCCATTTAGAGCCTTGATGTTTATGTATTTTGTTTCAGATATGTACTGCACTCTGCTATTTTGTTATATTCACCCTTACATTCTATATAGATGAGAAAACTTTCGGTTTTGTATTTTGGGGTCAACCTATTCGATTCTGGTTCCAGTTATGATAGCATTGCTCTTGACATCCCACTTGAACTGAGTATCCATGACTAACATCAATCTAATGATTAATCATATTCATCTGAGCTACAAGCACAAAATTCTCTTTGAAGTCGACAACTTCTTATGCAAAGCCTTTAGCCATGTGTTATGTTCATCAATAGATCCATCTACCTTATACTTTATTTTGTAGGCCCAACTGTTAGCAATTTTTTCCTTTAGGTAACTCAACAAGCTCTTGCATTTTCTATTGAAATATATTCATCCATTGTTTTCCCACACTTGCTTTCCATGAACCCCTGCAAGTGAACTAGGCCTATGTGAGTTTAAAATTGTCTATTTAAGCAACATTTACTTAATATGAAATTGATTGGTTTTGAGGAGACAATGGTCATATTTAGAACTTAGGACTTAAACTAATAATAAATGCTCACTAATAAAGTGATGTAATAAGGGGGCATTTAATGTAGTCGTTAATAGTTAGGTATTTGGGAGTTACATAATGTACTCCTCCTCTCTCCCACTATGTAATAAGACATTGCATCGTCTAATGTATGAATCAATCCACTCTTTCTCATTCACGTGTAAAACCTTTCATGGTATCAGACCTAGACTCTGAAGATGCCAAGAAAGCCAGTGAAGGAGCTAAGGGACTGTTGTAACTTGTGACTAGAGAAGGCACCGAGGGGCTGTTCACACACATTGGACAGACGATTTCAAAGTCAAGTTTATTTTAAAATCACATAGGAAAGAGTCCCATAAAGAATCATAGAGACTGTGTCAAAACTTGTGTGAGAATAGGGCAAATCAAGTCTTGTCCAACAACAATAAACCTATGACAAATTAGAAAATTTGTGAGACTCTCTGTGGACAGGAAAGTGGGGCTGCAGCCGCAGTAAGAGAATCGAAAAGGCTGATATTCGTGAAGATTGATGGTTGGGCCATCGTAGAAAGGTGATATCTTATCTTAAAAGACAAATGGCACCTGTGTGAGGCCGTGGGAGCCATCAAATAGATGAGCTGCCAAAGAAGAGTCGTCAAACCATGAATATAAGGAGCTAGAGCCTACGTCATATGATTGGTGATGCCCGTTACAGAGATTGTCGCTGAATAAGTTGTTGTGTGATCAAGTAAGTTAAAGTCTACTGACATTTTTTATTGGAAGTCCCAAAAAAAAGTGTATATATTGAACAGTTAAATAGTGCAAGCCACAAAAATACACTGTCGTGTGAAGCCATCACTCTCATTACTAAGTCGCCACAATGATAAGTGAAGAGCTCTAATTATTAAGCCACCACGATGATAAGTGAAGGGATCTGACATTGGCAAGTATAGGATTAAGCCACTGAGTCCGTGATAGAAAGTGCAAGAAACTATCACTCAGTTAAGCCTATGAGAAAGAAGTCGTTGTTAGAGATAAAATTGGAGTAGAAGCTGCAAAATAAAAGAAATGTATAGTGACAGTGCCATACAGCTATGGAAATTAAAAATTACCACCTGTACATGTTAAATGTGCAGCAGAAAAGAGAATTGGATTGATTTGAAGAAGACTTGAGAGAGTTTGTGCCTTGACAATTCATACAAGTTTAATGATTGCCAAGTCTGTAATTTAGATTAATTTTGAAAAATAAGATTTTGAAGAAGGTTTTTTTATTTTCTAGGCATAGAACAAGATTTATTTCTATGAGATAGAAGTTCAAGACTTGAATTTAGAGTGTGTTTGTTTGGGACAGCGGTGGTGTTGTCCATTGATGAGTTGTAGCAGTAATTTCAGATCTGTTTGGTCAAAATTTTATTGACCAAACAATATTGAATGTAAATGAAAATTTTAATGGTCAAAATTTTAAATCATGGAAAGAGAAGATGTATGCCATATTTAAATACAGATGTTGGGACAAACTTATTTGGGAAAAGAAGTGCAGAGTAAGAACAATGCGGATGCCCAAGCAAAGTATGATGTGAAGAATAAAGAGGCCGCAATGTTGATCAGCTCTCAGTTATGAATGAGATGCTTGCCGAAGTTCAAGATGGTAATAACGCACGTGTCATGTGGGGGAATCTTTGAAATATGCCTGAAGCCTCAAACAAAGATAGAGTTTTTCCTTAAAAATATGTTATTCTCAATTCGAATGGAGGAGTCTGACACCTTGCAAGATCATTTGTTAAAAATCAAGGATATTAGAGATCAATTGATATCAATTCACAGGACAATAGAAGAAGAAGATCTTGTGGTTATAACTTTGAAAAGTTTGTCTTCTTCCTATGCAAATTTTATTGAGACCTTGAACATTACTAGTACTGATAAAGATCTAATGTTTGAGCAATTGAGAACTATGCTTTTGCAGCAAGACTGATGGAAAAAGCAGTTTGGGAATAACAGTGTGAATGAGGCTTTTGAGGTGGCACTTCCAACAAAGTTTAAAAGCAAGGGTAGCAAAAAACAGGGTAGAGAATGATGGAGGTAATTCTTCTGAGTCAAGTAAAAGTAGAAAAACAATTATATGTATTTATTGTGGAAAATTAGGATATATAGGCAGAGTTTGTGGGAAGCGACTATGTGATGAAAAGCACAGCCAAGAGCATTCTTTTGATGATCAAAAGAAAAGAAACGTGCTAATGTGGTTGAACACATGGAGGAGGTAGAGTTCTATGTGTTCATGGCTAGAAATGTGGATTCAAGGATTGGTAAGCTTGATTGTTACGTTGATTCGAGAGCATCTACACATTTTACTAATAGTGTTGGTTGGTATGTTGATTTATCAGAGGATAAATCTCAATCCGATTTTGTTGTGTTGAATGGCGGAGAAGAATACAGGGTTAGAGGAAAGGGAAATGTCCTGCTTCTACTAAGAGGTAAAAAGGTAATAATTAAAGATGTCTATTATGTTCCTTGTTTGGAGAAAAATCTAATTTCAATAAGTAGTATAATAAAGCATAGCCCACACTTACATATAAATTTCAGTGATAATAGGTGTTTTATTGTTGATAAGAATCGCAAAAAGATGGTTGCTATGGGTGCAGAAGAATAGGGCTTATTCTGATTGGCAGATGTTGAGGATGTCAGGTTAGTTCAGTCGAAAGATGGTTATAATTTCATTGAAAACTCATCCATAATGCCTAGGCCAAAGAGGTGGCTGGTCAGACAGAGCTCAAGAAATGAATCCCTAGATGATGTCATTGCTGAAACAAGTCAAAGAAGAAAAGGCAAACAGTAGTTATATTATGTATTATCTGTTGTATCATAAGAAGAAGACCCTCGAGGAGGGTGAAGATGAAGTGGTAAAGAAGAATAGCCCCAAGGAGGGTAGAGATGATGGTGCTTCATCAGAGAAGCAATCAGACAAGCAAACACAACATTTTGATATGTTAGACAGCCTTGATGTGGAGGAGGTGAGTTCAGTGAACAAGCCTAGTTCTATGTCAATGGTGGAAAGGTTGACTATTTAACCAACAATGGATCTCATCCAACTGGTGAGTCAATGGTCAAATAAAAGGATGGTGGCATAAATTGTATTTCAACAACCTTGTTGGATACAGTTCACTTCCAAATTCCAGTCACTATTTTGAAGATCTTATCTTGTGGGCTGCAAACACCTTGCTTGTCCAAAGCCTTTGTTTTTTTGTATCATGAACAAGAATGTAAAATGATGACCATTATGGGAGGGTTTTGAAGATAATAGTCATATTTAGGACTTCAATAAATGTTCCCTAATAAGGTGATGTAAGAATGGGGCATTTAGTGTAGTCATTAATAGTAAGGTATTTGGGAGTTACATCATGTACTCCTCTCTCCTACTATGTAATAAGGCATTGCATCATCTAATGTATGAGTCAATCCACTCTTTCCCATTCATGTGTATTCCTATCCACCCATGTGTGCGTAAAATCTCACAATTTCTACTTGCAACACTCTTGACTTCCTTCTTCAATGGATAGCTATAGCACGGGATCCTTTAAACATTATAGATACCAATCTGAAATTTTCTTGAATTTTAAAGATGATCTGTTCCGAATTGCCCTGCAAGCACTAGCCATACCATCAACACTTGATGTTGGACTAGTCTATTCTTAATGTTTTCTACTACCTTCCTTTTCTTCCACGACCACTTTAGCATCACCCTTGCCTTAAACAAAGCATGGTACAAGAATATGATTTGATTCTTCTTACCTATGATCATCAAAGAATACACCTCCACCGATTGTTAAGTTTTTCTTTTCTAAGTCTATGAACGTATATGCCTTGAGACTCTTTGTTGCACCCTAAAAAGGGTGCATTTGTTATTTTTGTCTTCTACCTTGTGCCTTTTTCCTTTTGCCACACGTGCATATGTATAATTATCAAAGATTATATGATGATTTAGTTGTAGTTTCCTACCACTCCATGACTCTTCAATTATAATGTTTCTCAAGACCTTAGTAAGGCTTCTACTGAGTAAGGTAACTTGAGCCCACTAGTTGTTTGAGATATTTTTTCCCTTAAGAATGCTCGTTTCCATTTCCATAATCATTATATTTTCCCTCTTCACAACATTGCTTTGTTATAGACTTATAGTGTATAGAGGGAAGTAAGTTGCTTGTGAATACTATGAGCTTTGCAATTAAATGTACAAGTCATTAGATTTGTTCTCTTTAACACTCTATGGAAGGAGTGCTCTGAAGGATCGACCTTGAGCAATCCTGGATCAAGGGGATTGGTGCCAACTAGACACTTTCCATCTAATTAAAGACCTGGAGGGATTGTCTTAGAGCTTTGCGAGCAAAGAGATGACTATTCTCCCTCCCAAACGCTATCTTCCTCAATCTCAACCTTTCCATATCTCAATTAGTTGAGTTCAAACACTCTATGGAACACATTACCACAACGAGGAAGAATGAGAAATGGCCAGTCATTCAAGACTTCAACTCAATGATCCAAGACTCCTTGCCTCGCCTTGGAGTGGTCTCGCCCTTGGTCCAAATGATAGGCCCACAAAGCTAGGAGGGATTCATCCACTATCTCCATTCCCTGTTGGAACAATCAAGAGGATCAAATAGTTCCCTTCCCACTAGAATGCTTTAGAAGTGCTCCAAAAACTCATGTGGTCACTATGGAAACATAGAGAACATTCCCAACAATGTTCCTAGCCAATAAAGAATGTTTGGCTTACATCCGCAAGATTCCCGAAACAAGGGAATACCCAAGACAGATTTCCCAAGGGCCAAGAGCAGTGCCTATGCAACATTGCTTCTACACACACACACACACACACACAGATATATACATGCATACTACATACATACATATATATATATATGAAAGGGCTCTCGAACTCCAATTCAATTAAGGCAACGTAGGCATTAAAAAATGTTACAATACTTTCTAAATTAATGGGAAGCATTATAAACAAAGATTTTTATGATTTATCTAAACATTTAATCATAAAGGCAATTATTACAAATTGTTGGCAAGAGAAATGTTAATTGGTAGGAGCCTTGAAGTCAAGATTGGTTTTACCACCTCATTCAAAGTCCATGAAGATAAAAGGAGCGAAACCTCAATGGGACAAGATTTTGCAAGAGTCAGCCCAAAAAGCATTCAACTAATGGTCCACTACTGGCAGCACAAAGAAAAGTCCAATCGATTGACAGACAACATGGGGAAGAAAAAAAACAACAAATCAAATGGAAATGTGATCCAGGTGACATTGATGCAAATGGAAGATCCATCTACCAGAGACCAATTAATAATTTAAATCTGGTGCATAGAAGAGACTAACAAACCAAGTTCGTGCACAAGCCTCTTCACATGTCAAAGTTCATTGTCTCTAGGGCATACATGGTAAATGCTCATCAATGGGGATGGAAATGGGATAAAGTTAATAACACAATAGTGGCATGGTTAATAACACAAACACATAAAGAAAAACCAGGATTGCATTAATAAGAGAAAGCAAATGCTTTCTTATAAAGGGTTACAAGCTAGTCGAGTCATTATGCTTTATGAAGAGATAGACCAAGAAACACACTAAAGTGAAATAAAGTATAAAAAACATAAAATAACTTAAAGTCGAAGTGACTTTATTAATGTCTATGTCTAATATCTAATTGACCATTATAATCTAACATTTACTTTAACAGCTTCCCTTAATGGTCAATCTACTAACTACACCAAGCTTATCCCAGAATTTTACATATTTTTCAAGACCCAAAGACTTGGTGAAATGTCTGCAGTTTGGTCCTCTATGGGATAGTACAACAATGCAATAGATCCATCCTTTGCAAGTCGTCTAATAAAATGGCAATGTATCTCAACATGCTTAGTACACTCATGGAAGACTGAATTCTTGGCTAGTTTGAACACCCCTTGATTGTCACAAAATTGGGGTGTTGGCTTTGTTTGTTGCATCTTCATGTCTAAAATCATCCTCGTGAGCCAAACTACCTCGCACGCTCATTTCACTGCTCCTCGATATTCCGCTTCTGTCAATGAAAGGGCTATTGCATGTTGCTTCTTGTTGGTCCATGTAAATGCACCCATACCAAGGTTTTATACATATCCATAACTTGATTTTCTATCATCCACACAACCTACACAATTTGAATCTATATACCCACACAACCTGCCCAATCTGAATCTGTATACCCACACAACCTACCCAATCTGAATCTATATACCCACACAACCTAGGATCTTTGCTTCTAGTGTACATAATGCTAAAAGTGTCCCTTTCACATATCTCAACACTCTCTTTGTTGGAGTCCAATGCTCTACCTTTGGCACTGTCATGAATTTGGAAATGAAGCTCAAAGCGTAACTTGAATCAAGTCTAATGGTTGTAAGATATAACAAGCTCCCCACTAGTTGCATATACACTGATTGATTAAGTGCCTTAGAGTTTGTTGATTAATTGGGTTGGTTTTCATTCATGTCAACCCTTGAAGCAAGTCCGATGGCAAATTCTGATAGGCCCAACAATATGGTTAAGGGACTTAAGTTTGTTTGATGTATAATGGTATGAAGGTTAGTATATTTGTAGGTAAGACTATTCTAGATGGACAGTACATGTCATGCCATTTCCAGTGATATGTGGAACGTCACATAACTCCTCACGGTTAGAGAGTTATGGCCTTGTGAAGTTGGAGAACCCTCATGAGTTATCTAGAATGTCAAAGAGGTTAAATTATTCTAGAAGCTCCTAGAAGAAGTTGACTAGTCAAGTGGGTGAAACTAGGAGTTAATCAAGGGTTAAGTTGTTGCAATAAGAAAACAATTAAAAATAATTTAGTTGCAACTAGAAGTGGAGAGTTTGCTATTTGTGGTAAAAGTGGTTATAAGTGGACAAGTGGTTAGAAGTGGGTTAGCCCTAAAAGAAGGAAATTGGGTTAAGTTAGTTATATGGTAACCCCTTGAGGAAGCTACAAGGAAGTATAAATAAGAGAGCAAGGCTCTCCTATTAGCACCTATTGAGCACATTGAATATCTATTATTGTATAAGGTTTATTGCAGAGACTCATTGATACATTTGAAGTTACGCAAGTCTAAGGTAGCACGAAGGGTTGACGGCAAAAGTTTCGGAATTGCAGAAAATACAGAAAAAAACCCTAGTTTTTGAGGTGTACGCGAGCTGCAGTGGAGAAGGGCGCGTACGTACGCAGGCTGGCAATATAACAGGGCTCGTACGTACGCAGGCTAGCAGTATAACAAGGCGCGTACAGTTGGGAAAAGCCATGAAAACTTGAGGAGATGAAGATGCCAAGTCTCTAGAGTCTGAAAGCAAGCTCCCAGGAAGGTCTACAGTGATCAAGTATAGCAGATCTATCTACAGATTCAAAAGGATGTCATATTTTTATGTGTAGTTGGATATTGTTGTCTCCATGAGATATAGTTATGGGAGTTTGAGATTTTTCCCTAGAGAGGTTATTGGTTGTATGGCACTTACTCTACAAGCCAGATCTACAAAAATACAGTGCT
>ML776602.1:1588968-1602536 GCA_009831015.1 Picea engelmannii
CCCAGCTAAATGGGGTAGCTGAGAGAAAGAACAGAATTATTTGCGAGGCAACTAAAGCAATGATGTGTGATCAGGATCTTCCTACTTCTCTCTGGGCAGAAGTTGCAAGTATTGTTGTTTACATCCAGAATAAAAGCCCTCATGCTATTCTGGGAAATGAGACTACAAAGGATGCATTTACAGGTGAGAAACCAGATGTGGGGCACTTAAGGATCTTTGGGTGTCCTGTCTACATTCATGTGCCAAAAGATAAGAGAACCAAAATGGAACCATCAGTTAAGAAAGGAATCTTTGTGGGGTACAGTGAAACATCCAAGACCTTCAAGATCTATATACCTGGTGAAAAACATATTGAGGTAAGCAGGGATGTCTCAATCCATGAAGAAATTGCTTTTAAATGTTCCAAAGAATTGCAGCTTGATACAGAGATGGAGGAGCCTGAAGCTTATCAGGTACAGGTTTCAGAGTCATCCAGTTCAGTTATGCAGAGCGAGGAGTTAGATGGGGCTACTAGATCTGTATGATCCTATGGAACCTATAGAATAGGTAGAGAGACCTTTGGATGCGCCTCAGTCTAAGAGGAAACCTGCCTAGTGTAGAGAAATTATGCAAGAAGCAAAATCACACGGTGCTACATCAGGTAAATTCAGGGAAAGTAAAAGACCTCAAAGGTTTGCAGACTATGTGACACAGATGTCTCAGATTAGTAATGCAGAATCCACCACCTTTGAGGATGTTGCTCAACAGCAAGTATGGAAAGATCCCATGATGGAAAAATATCAATCCATCATGAAGAATGATGCGTGCGAACTGGTTCCCAGGCCAGAAGGAAAATCAGTGGTCACCTCCAAATGGTTGTTCAAGATCAAGCATGCAACTGATCTAAGTATTGAGAAATACAAAGCGAGATTTGTGGCTCGTGGTTTTTCTCAAAAGGAAGGCATTGACTATGATGAAACATTTGCACATGTTGCAAGGTACACTTTATGGCCCTTAAAGGATCATGCGTCGAGTAGGCGAGGTTGCTTATGAGCTAGAGATTCCAGAGGAGAGCAAGATTCATAACGTGTTCCACGTATCTTGCCTAAAAAAGGCAGTGGGACAATTCATTAGCACATTAGAGGAGCTTCCCCCATTGGATGAGGAGGGACAGTTGGAGTTGGTTCCAGAGGAGGTATTGGAGTTTCGGGAGCGGAAACTAAGGAGCAAGGTCATCAGAGAGTGTTTGATCAGATGGAGAGGGCTTCCAATAGAGGACGCTACTTGGGAGAGCGAGCAAGTGTTGCAGCACCCTAGATTGGTATTGCTTGAGGACAAGCAATCTCGGGAAGGGAGGACTGTAATGTCCCTTTCCAAAGAGGAGCTCCGTAGAGGAGGCTTAATGGTCTAAACCGCCCCATTAGACTATAGCCAGGGGCAGAAAGGGGTAAACATGGTTACTAGAGGTCACTCCAGTCAAAGGAGTTATGTTCAGAAAGTGACATTGAGCTAAAAGTGGTTAAATGCGCTTTTAAGCCAATCTGAGCTAAAAATAGAATAGACGAGCTAAATTTAGAAGTCAACAGCGAATTAGGGTTTCAACAGCAAATTAGGGTTTCAAAAAGCTATAAGATAAGGGTCAACGACCTAATTCATTATTATGCAGATTTTGACTTGTCATTGAGGAGAGAGGCACATCTCAGGAGAGATAGTTTAGTGGATTCCAGGAGGAGGACACCAGCGGGCTGATTTCGGTGTTGAGAGACACACCCTAGTCACCAGGAAGATCACATAGTCTTCCATCATTCTTCAGCAGCAGTTACATAGGTTCCAGCAGCAAGGGCGCACTTATTCAGGGTGAGGGCGCAGCTTCTGAGGAGGTTCAGTGGATCGACTTGTCCCATCCAGGGAGAGTTCAGAGATTCCCCTCCGACCCAGTTGAGAGGAAGGTAAAGCGCATCTTTTGCCCGGTTCCTCGTCAGATTCCAACGAAGGAATCATTTGGGGTGCATTTTCCAGACTTGGGAATGCGGCACTTTTGACGGACACATTCAGGGTCCCCAAGCGATCATCACATCAGATCCAGGGAAACCCTTCCGACCCATTTCCCAGTAGGCCAAGGCGATCATTTCGAGACACATCTCAGCCGATTATGACAGTGGAATCACTAGGGCGCAGTTTTCCAGAAAGAGAGGGGTGCATTCCCGCAGGGGGATCCATCCAGGGTCCAGACACACCAGCAGAGGGGTCGGTCAGTCACCAAGACTGAGAACTAGAACAGGGCGCACCATTTGGGATAGTTTCCAAGCCATTCCGAGAGGTTTAGCCATTAGGGTGAACTTTCCAGACTTCCAGCAGTTACCGTGTGAGCTGCCATAGTTCCAACTCATCCATTTGATCCCGCAGTGCTCATCTATTATCGGGTATTATCATTTAGTTTGCTTATTGTATTCCGGCTAAGATCCTTTTGTCACTTGATCTAGCCGAGTGATTCAGTTTTATTCAGCCGCATTCGGCATTGTACTCACAGAGATATCATAATATAAGATTTGCAATCCTTTGTCTCATTTATCATCTGAATAATCATTTATATGTTGTAACAATGAATTATCTACAGTAGATACATCAGATTATCATCGTTTTCCTAGACTAGCCAAGTTAGGAACATTACAGTGGTATCAGAGCTTTAGTCCTGCCAGCCTGTGACTAAAGACGATGAGTGCAACAGAAGACCCAGAGGGTCGTGAGCACGTAGGTGGCGAATATGTCACTTACAACAGGCGCAAGGAAAGAAAGCCTAGGCCTGACTTTCCTCCTTTCCCTCCTAGCTCAGAGGAAGAGGAAGAGGCGCACAGGGAAGCAGAGAGAAGGGCAGAGCGTGAGGCTGAGCACGAGGCTGAGAGGATGCTAAGAGACAGATATGAGCGACCAAAGGGCAGTGGTAAGGCCCCCATGGAGCCAGAGGTAGCCTTCATGCAGGTTATCAACGATATGGTAGCTAGTCAGCGGGCCATGACTCAGTCCTTGGCACAAGTGGTTGATAGATTGGCTATAGTGGGCACCCCGAGCACACAAGCCCCACATGCAGCACAGGGGAACTCGGGGGCAGGCAGTAGACCCCAATCTCCTACTCACACATACACCTCTTCGAGTAGGATTCCCAGACCTTTGTTTCTCAGTTTCCAGAGGGCACCCCTAGTAGCAGCACAGCTGTCGATAGCACAAAGACCGCCCACTCATGCAAAGGACATTGTAGAGTACAGGAAGGAGTACGCAGCATTGGGTTGTGACTTCCATCAGGACATGACCCTAGTCAAGTATTGTGGGCTCAGACTCAAGAACCGCCCCAGAGAGAAGGACAACAGCAGGGGCATAACATTGATTTCATCCGAAAAGTTGGTAAACTCACCGTACCTTCTTTTGATGGAACATCCAAATGCACCGCTAGAGCTTGGGTACAGAAGCTAGACACATACTACAAGCTCAACCAGATGACCAAGACAAAGGCCATTAGTTTCACTACCTTACACTTGGAGGGTGAGGCACACGAGTGGTGAAATCATGGATTGGTGACATTGGGTCAAAGTCGCATCACCTCCTATAGGGAGTTCATAGAGAGACTCATGGACAGGTTTGACAGTAGGGATCCCGAGATCCACTTCAGGGATCTAGCCCGGTTGAGACAAACTGGCACAGCAAAGGCGTTCATCACGGAGTTTCAACGAGTAGTTGTGGCAGTGACAAATATATCGGAGCCCAAGCTGATCATGCTATTCACAGAGGGACTCACAGAGCCTTTGAGAGGATGGGTGAAGGCATACAGGCCTCACACCCTGCAGGATGCCATCCTACGCACTCGAGATTTGGTAGACTCAATGCCAAAGACTAAACCCTTTTCCAAACCCTTTGTACCACAGAAGGATCGAGACAGCAAGTCATTCCAGAGAGAATGGAAGGGCAAGGAGAAGCTGGATGATAAGACAAGGCAAGAGCTTATGAGGAAGAAGCTTTGCTTCAACTGCAGAGACCCTTGGGTCCCAGACCACAGGTGCATGGGCAAGAGAGAGATTCATTATATTGAGGTGGCAAAAGACAGTGTGGACAGTGAGGTGAAGGAGCAAGACAGTGGATCCACTAGCTCAGAGGAGGAGTCAGCACAGGCAGAGGAGCAGCCTCCCCGTAGACCACCGACACTGGCAGAAGCCCACCCACTGGTAGTTCCACAGCCTCCTGAACAAGCTAACATACGGAAACCAGCAAAGAGAGGAGTCATAGCGACCCTTTCTAGTGTTCCCAGGTATGATACCCTCCGGATTAGAGGAATTATTCAGGGGCAACGGACAATCGCCCTGATAGATGGTTGGGCCACCCACAACTTCATTGATGCTTCATTGGTATCAAGACGAGCACTTCAGACAGAGGAGTTTGAGGGGTTTGATGTTGCAGTAGCAGATGGCCACATGGTGGAGTGTTTAGACCGAGTTCCGGACTTGGAGATAAAGTTAGGCAACTACATAGTGAGAGACACATTTTATGTGGTTGACCTATCTAACACAGATGTGGTGTTGGGAGTCCAGTGGATGATCACCTTGGGAAAAATCACCACCAATTACCAAACCTTGGAGATGGGGTTCAAGGACCGTGATGGGAAGAAGGTTGTTCTGAGAGGTATGTCGACAAGAGCACCCAGGACAGTTTCAACCAAGAGGATGGAGTGGATATTCAGACATGGGGAGGTAGCATATGCCGACAGTTTCAACCAAGAGGATGGAGAGGATATTCAGACATGGGGAGGTAGCATATGCCACAGAGTGCTTGATCACTATGCAGAAGGATTCAGAGGGTCGACAACAGTATCATACAGAGATCAGGAATTTGTTTGGACGACACCATCAGGTTTTTGGATAGATTCCACTAGGAAGACCACCTGACAAAGGTTTTGAGCACACCATTGAGTTGGCGGAGGGGGCCAAACCTATGATCACACCCCCCTGTCGTCATCCTAGGAGGTTCAAGGATGAGATAGAGAAAGCAATCAAGGAATTGCTAGCGATGGGACACATCAGACCAAGCAGCAGCCCATTCGCCTCTTCAGTTGTCTTAGTTCTGAAGAAGGATGGCACCATGAGAATGTGCATTGATTATTGGGCCTTGAACAAGAAAACCATCAAGAACCGGTATCCTATCCCATGCATTGACGAGTTGATGGATGAACTGCATGGGGCAGTTTTCTTCTCGAAGATTGATCTATGCTCTGAGTATCATCAGATTAGCATCCGAGAGCAGGACATAGAGAAGGCGACATTTCGATGTCACTTTGGACATTTTGAGTTCCTGGTTTATGCCATTTGGGCTAACCAATGCCCCAGCTACATTCCAGTCTTGCATGAACCACATATTCAGGAATCAGTTGAGGAAATCAGTCTTGGTTTTCTTCGACAACATCTTGGTTTACATCAAGACATGGGAGGAGCATATGAGCCACCTGGATGAGGTATTGAGCATCATGGAGGTGCAGTCATTATACGCCAAAGAGTCCAAGTGTGAGTTCGGTATGACAGAGCTACTTTACTTGGGCCACATCATCAGTTCACAAGGGGTACAGGTGCACCAAGAGAAGATCAAGGCCATTCTGGATTGGCCAACGCCCAGAAACGTGACAGAGTTGAGGAGCTTCTTCGGGCTGTGCAACTATTACATGCGGTTTGTCCGAGGTTTTTCTCAACTTGGAGCACCACTGACGGATCTTACCAAGTATAGCGCTTTCATCTGGACCGAGGAGTCACAGAAAGCCTTTGATCACATGAAGGAAGTCATGGGCACTTGTCCAGTGTTAGCATTACCAGACTTCACCTTGCCATTTGTACTAGAGTGTGACGCATCCGCAAGGGTATCGGGGCAGTTTTGATGCAGGGAAGACACCCCATTGTATTCGAGAGCAAGAAGCTCAGTCAACCCAAAAGGTTGTACTCCATTTATGACAAAGAAATGTTGGCAATCATGCATGCCTTGACCAAATTCAAACAATATTTGGTGGGCAGCAAATTCGTGGTCAAGACAAATCACAACAGCTTGAAGTATTTCCTTGAGCAAAAGGACCTCAGTGAGCGCCAACAGAAATGGGTGATGAAGGTACATGCATTCGACTTCGACATAGGTATGTCAAGGGGAAGAAGAACACTGTCGTTGATGCACCATCGACGAGACCTGCGGCATGTTCTTTGATGGAAATTTCAACAGATTGGAAATCCCACTTGTTAGTGGAATATTCCAAGAACAAGTTCGCTTGTGATGTTTTGGATGGGCAGATACAGGATGACAAGTATAGGGTCATTGACGATGTCATATTCTATATGGACAGAGTCTACTTGGGGCCAGATTCGAGGCTCAAGAAGAAGATCCTCACAACAGTTCATGATTCACCACTAGCAGGCCATCAAGGGTTTTTCAAAACCTACAGATAGATCAGGGAGAGGTTCTCATGGAAGGGCCTCAAACAGGATGTTATGAGACACATCAGTGAGTGTGTGACTTGCCAGCAAAACAAGTCAGAGCATACTCTTCCAGCAGGGCTACTTCAGCCACTCCCCATTCCAGAGCAGAAATGGGAAAGTATATCGATGGACTTCATCACAAGCCTACCCAAGGTCCAGGGTAAGGACTGTATCTATGCAGTGGTCGACAAATTGACCAAGTTTGCTCACTTCTATGCCATACCAACAGAGTACAACACAGTTCAGGTAGTCGAACTATTCTTCAGGGAGGTCTTCAGACTTCATGGGTTATCGAGGAACATCATCAGTGACAGGGACATTCTAGAGAGAGATGTTTAGGTTGGTGGGGACCGAGTTGACACCCAGCACCAGCTATCACCCTCAGACAGATCGGCAGACCGAAATCGTCAACAAGTGGATTGAAGGATATTTGAGGAACTATGTGGGTGGACAGTAGAGAACATGGGTCAAGTGGCTACATTTAGGATAGCATTGCTACAACATCACTTTCCACATGTCCATTGGTATGACACCCTTCCGAGCATTGTACGGATATGATGCTCCCACTTTAGTAATCTTGGTTTTCAAGGAGAGCAGAGCTCCCAAGGCCAAGGATTGGATCTTAGAGAGTCAGGAAATTCTCAAGTTGCTAAAAGAGAACCTGCAAACAGCACAGAACCGACAGAAGATGAGTGCAGACAGTCACAGGTTAGAGCGCAGCTTTGAGGTTGGGGATTTGGTTTTCATGAGACTCCAACCTTAGAGACAATAATCTCTGAAGAAGAGTGGGGTCAAGAAGCTCAAGCCCAGATTTTATGGCCCTTACAAGATCATGCGTCGAGTAGGCGAGGTTGCTTATGAACTAGAGCTTCCAGGGGGGAGCAAGATTCATAACATGTTCCACACATCTCGCCTCAAAAAGGCATTGGGACAATTCATTAGCACATCAGAGGAGCTTCCCCCATTGGATGAGGAGGGACAGTTGGAGTTGGTTCTAGAGGAGGTATTGGAGTTCCAGGAGCGAAAACTGAGGAGCACAGTCATCAGAGAGTGTTTGATCAGACGGAGAGGGCTTCCAATAGAGGACGCTACTTGGGAGAGCGAGCAAGTGTTGCAGCACCCTAGATTGGTATTGCTTGAGGACAAGCAATTTCGAGAAGGGAGGACTGTAATGTCCCTTTCCAAATAGGAGCTCCAGAGAGGAGGCTTAATGGTCTAAACCACCCCGTTAGACTATAGCCAGGGCCAAAAAGGGGTAAACAGGGTTACTAGAGGTCACTCCAATCAAAGGTGTTATGTTCGGAAAGTGACATTGAGCTAAAAGTGGTTAAATGTGCTTTTAAGCCAATATGAGCTAAAAATAGAACAGACGAGCTAAATTTAGAAGTCAACAGCAAATTAGGGTTTTAGCAGCAAATTAGGGTTTCGAAAAGCTATAAGAGAAGGATCAATGACCTAATTCATTACTATGCAAATTTTGACTTGTCATTGAGGAGAGAGGCACATCTCAGGAGAGATAATTTAGTGGATTCAAGGAGGAGGACACCAACTGGTTGATTTGGGTGTTGAGAGACACCCTAGTCACCGGGAAGATCACATAGGTCTTCCATCATTCTTCAGCAGCAGTTACATAGGTTCCAGCAGCAAGGGCGCACTTATTCAGGGTGAGGGCGTAGCTTCTGAGGAGGTTCGGTGGATCGACTTGTCCCATCCAGGGAGAGTTCAGATATTCCCCTCTGACCCAGTTGAGAGGAAGGCAAGCCGCATCTTTTGCCTGGTTCCTCGTCAGATTATGACAGAGGAATCATTTGGGGTGCATTTTCCAGACTTGGGAGTGCGACACTTTTGGCTGAAACATTCAAGGTCCCCGAGCGATCATCACATCAGATCCAGGGAAACCCTTCCGACCCATTTCCCAGTAGGCCAAGGCAATCATTTCGAGACACATCTCAGCCGATTCCGACAGTGGAATCACTAGGGCGCAGTTTTCCACAGAGGGGCGCATTCCCCTAGGGGGATCCATCCAGGGTCCAGACACACTAGCAAAGGGGTCGATCAGTCACCAGGACTGAGAGCTAGATCAAGGCACACCATTTGGGAGAGTTTCCAAGCCATTCCGAGAGGTTTAGCCACCAGGGCAAACTTTCCAAACTTCCAGCAGTTATAGTGCGGGCTGCCATAGTTCCAGCTCATCCATTTGATCCCGCAATGCTCATTTATTATCGGGTATTATCATTTAGTTTGCTTATTGTATTCCATCTAAGATCATTTTGTCATTTGATCTAGCAGAGTGGTTCATTTTTATTCAGCTGCACTCGGCATTGTACTCACAGAGATATCATAATATAAGATTTGTTGTCTTTTGTCTCATTTATCATCTGAATAATCATTTATATGTTGTAGCAATGAATTATCTATAGTAGTTACATCAGATTATCATCGTTTTCCTAGACTAACCAAGTTAGGAACATTACACAAGCTTGGTGTAGTTGAGAATGTCTACCTCGCTGAGAGGGAGTATTAAAGTTTGCAGCAGAGTGAGTCATTCTCGAAGACTACCTTGTGTAGGCTAACTCGAGACTTGGGGAAGAGCCTTATTTGAGACAAGGCAAAAAGTCTTGTGAGCTTTGTATAAGCAAAAGCCAAGACAAGAGTATACTGTTGATCAATCTTATTTGTGACAAGACTGAGTGACCTCATGTGTTGAGGTATTTCCTTGTGTAGGCAAAAGTGGTGTGTGAGGTTTTCCTAGGCCAAGCAATTGACCATGACTAGAGAACCAGATGGTCACATCCTGAGACAAATGATCTTTCTTAGACGTGAGATGCAAATGATGTATATGTGATGAGCTAGTATGATGGCACGTGAGACCATGGCTGCCATAAAAGACTTGTGATTGTTGGAAGAAAGAAGAAGAGTCGAGCCTATAGGAAAGTCGAGTCATGCAAAGACGAGTTGTCAAAGAGTTGAATTGTAAGTTGAGTTGCAAAAGTCGAGTCATGCAAAGACGAGTTGTCAAAGAGTTGAGTTGTCAAGTCAAGTTGCAAAAGCAGAGTCGTGCAAAGATGAGTTGTCAAAGAGTTGAGTTGTCGAGTTCGAGTTGTCAAAGTCAAGTCATACAAACTCAGTTGCAAAGCAAAGTCGAGTTGTCAAGTAGTCTGCATGTAAAGTTGAGTTAACAAAGTCGAGTTGACGAGTTAACAAAGTCTGCATGTAAAGTTGAGTTGGTAAGTTGAGTTACTAAAACGAGTTATCTTAGTTAAGTCGAGTGATGAAGACGAGTTCCATAGCGAGTTATGGAGAAAAAATTATTATTAATAAGACTCCTCAATGCTTGACAAAGCGATTTTTTTGAATACTCGTTGAAGACAAAACGAAGAAGGAAGCTCTATTGCTCGTGGGATCTTTGCAGCATGGACAGTTTGCTTTCAGGTTTCGGGCTGCGAACTTCTACCAGAATTTGAGCTAGCTTTAAAGCTAGATCTGGACAGCAAACTCTCATGGTTGTAACCTTGTATGGTTGTGGTAAAATTGTATCTGCTCCTAGCTCATTCATTTGCTAATAAGAAAGATCATTTGTTGGGTTTTTTACCGCAAGCTTGAGAGGATTTTTCCAGGGTAAAATCCTTGTGTTATCGTGCATGCTTCTATTCTATTTATGTTCTTGTATCTTTGCATATTCACTGTGAATACATTATAAATCAGCAAGAAGTACTTTTAAGAAATATTACAGATCTAAACTATATTTAAATTTCAACACCTAGCTGTGTTTCAGTGAATGTGTTTTGCTAGGAATTAATGGTCGAGTGTTAGGTTCAAGTTAATCAACACGTAGGACTAAAAGAACCTTCCTCCATTAAAGAAAATGTAAAAGTCAAACTAACCAAAATCAAGAATGCAAAGAGAAGTAGACAAATTGCCACCTAAATCCTCAAAGAGTACAACCTCTAGACATGTTAAAGGGAAAACATCAAAGAACACAAAGGAAATCGATGAAGGACACAACATTAACCCTCCCTTTCTTCATCGAAATTGGATGGAATTTCAAAAGAAAAACCAAGTATTACTAGTGCAATAAAAGACATTTTTATCACGAAAGTTTAGATACAATTATCTTCATCAAGAGATGAGTATTGCCCCAAAATATATGGTAGGAGTGTGAGCTCTAGTCCAAGGATTGCAACTTTGTCTAAAAGTGAGCCTCAAAGAGATTCAAGTTAAGAGAGGACCAATCTGGTAGGCAAATTTGGTTAAGAAAAATTGGAAAGCATTAAATCCTTTAACTAAAATATTACACTAAAGTGGCTCGAGATCTTTTGAAGAAATTTGACAATTTAAATTAGTGGTCCCCTTAGATCTAGAAACAAAGTGGCAAATAGAATGACCATCATTAAGACAATATTGGAAGCCAATGATCTCATAATAATCATAGATGAATAGGATAGAAGGAAACATGGTAGCAAGATTCAAACACGAATACAAATACGATTTGGTACAAAGAAAACTGAATACAACTCTAATACAAAATACATCTCACAAAAATTAAAAATCATGCAAAAAATTTCAATTATATATACATATTGACTCTCATAATATATAATAAATTACACAAAGTATGTTACATTACATAATAATTTCATTTAGCCCAAGGGGTTATCTGAAACGGTTGTCGCCAATGCTATTGGGCATTTAACTAGTTCTATGCCAACATGTTCCTAGTTCAAATCCCCCTTGGATGAGGGGCACTAGTCTACGCCAACAAGTTACTAGAGAAGCCATCCACGAATGTGGAGAAGCATACCGTATGTTTCCCCACGAAGTTTTCCTTGGAAAAAAAATACCTAATATTGAATAAAAATATATACTATAAAATATCACTAAATATAAAATAATAAAGTATTTATATCATAAAGTAAGTATTCTAGAAGAGAATGACCTACTAGATCATGTCAAGCAGGTTCTCCCGGAACGAGAAGATGAAGAAGTCAAAGCAAAGGTCAGAAAAAATGAAGTCAAGGCGAAGAGGATCTTGACAGACTCGATTAAGGATCTTAGATCTAGGCACTCAAAGGAAGCCCAAGGGTTGGAGGCAACAGTGGCGATGTCTCCTACAATATAATTCAAATGGGACAGCAACAGCTAGACTCCAAGTTTGCATATCAGGTTTGATATTTTATACTGCGACAGCCTAAGTAAGTGTTGTAACTAAAATAGCAGTTTTTAGAGTTCTATTGCTACTATTGCTATCAAATGTTTAGTAACACTTGAATATTGTTGGTATTATGATCATTAAGTAAAAGCTCATTGTTCAGTATTAATGATGCCCTTGTTTACAAGATAAATTGATCTCCTCTAGGAGATGTTCTTGGTTGTTGACCTTGTTCCAGGCAGGTTATCTTGTAAATTCCATGGAGGTTACCATGGAGATGTTGTTCTTGTTCTTGTTTCGGGCAAGTTACCATGGAGGAATGATTGGTCACAACACTGGAAGAGTGTTGTTCTTATTTCTTGTTATTGTATTTTGTTTTGGCTCTTGTTCCAGGCAGGTCCCAAGTGATAGCTCTGAGAAGGAGCTACTGTAACGATTGTTCTCGTTCTTGTTTTTATTATTGTTCTTATTATAAGAGTATTATTCTTGTCTGTTGTTTTCCCTTGTTGTTGCTCTTGTTTCAGGCAGGCCACAGGTGATAGCTCTGAGAGGGAGCTATAATGACTGTTGCAAGAGGCAACATATTAGATGGTCTCTAGTTGAAGCATGGAACAGACTATCCAGACATAGAGATGTCTACATGACTGTACACATCCATGTAATGAAGGAGAAGAAGGCGAAGTTAGAACCTTCTGACAAGAAGGATACTTTTGCGGTATACAAAATATCTCACATGAAGATTGAGTGTGAGGAGCAGAAGGCTCTGAAGATGACCATACAGATCCTTGAACACTCTTCAGATCATCAAGAAGAGTCAGAAGGGCCTACCCAAGATCATTGCAGTGACCTGGAAGAGACCAGCATGATTCTGTGAGACTTTGCAGGATGCAAAGGGGGATACAAATATATGGCATGGATGAGCCATATCATGAGGAGGAGCATATGGCTCCACCAGTGGTGAGGCAGGCAGCCCCACCAAGTACCATCAAAGAAGGAGCTGAAGTTCAGAGGGAGTCGGCCCTCACGATCTAGTAGGGAGGAGTAGCCACCCCAAGGCAATTCATAGGGGATCAGACTTCAAAGGAAGTCAGCAGGATGCAAAAGGAGCACATGGCCCCAAAGATTATATAGACTCAAAGGGAGTCAAGCTTCAGAGGGAGCATGCAAACTCGGAGTGAGCTTGATCTCAGAAAGAGTCAGTTGACTCAAAGAAAGACCAAATCATTCAAAGAAAGTTCCCCCTCAGATTCAGGTGGGAGACAGAGACGTCTTCCAAGACTAACAGACAAATGCCCTGAGTTGAGAAGGCTAGATCGTAGCTTCAGAGGCTTCTAGGAGATGTGAGATATCCTGGGAGGATTCCCTTGTTTCAGTAGACATTGCTACAATGACAGAGGAGGCAGCCAGTCAGAAGGACTGGGATATGGATTTTGCCTCAGCTCCAGAGAGACCAAGAGACCACACATGTTTTCTAGCTATGTGGCATTGATGAGGAATATCATTGATTCAGAGCCTTCAACTTATGAGGAAGCTGCTAAGCAACAAGTGTGTGGAAGGATGTCGTGATGGAAGAGTATCAGTCCATCATGAAGAATGATGTGTGGAAAGTCGGTGGCGACTTCCAAGTTGATCTATAAGATCAAGCATGCTGCAGATGGCAGCATAGAGAAGTACAAAGTGAGAATTGTGGCTAGAGGGTTCTCTCAAAAAGAGGGAGAAGATTATGATGAGACCTTTGTTTCGATAGCAAAGTACACTTCCATCAGATCGATTATTGCGATTGCTTCCGTGATGGGATGGAAATTACTCCAGATGGATGTCAAGGCAGCCTTCTTGAATGGTGTAATTGAAGGAGAAGTGTACATAGAGCAGCCACAAGGATTTGTAATCAATGGGAAGGAGTCTCATGTGTGCAAATTGAAGAAGGCTTTGTACGGGCTCAAGCA
>ML776602.1:1673780-1688150 GCA_009831015.1 Picea engelmannii
AAGGAAGGGGAAAATAAAGGAGAAGAAGAGGAGAAGGGAGGAAGAAGAAGGAAGGGGAGAAGAGAGAGGAAAGACAAAGAGAGGAGAAAGACAAACAAGTATATATAAAGAAAGTCTAGAGCCAAAAACCTGTTTTGGCCATAGCATGAGCATAAAATATCATAATTAGACGAAATATAAGGGGCGTGTCCACAGTGAAAAGGGATACAAAAGTGTGAATGAGGGCCATGGGCTAATTTTTCTTCAATTATCCAAAGAAAACAAATAAGTGTTTTTTAAAGATCCAGGCATGCTAAGCTACCAGGACCCAAATAAAGATGAAATTTTTATAGAGCATCTAAAAAGCAGGCACGAAGATACCCAGTTGGGATTTTTTCCAAATTCAAAAGGGTTTTGAGTGGGGATGCTAAAAAAGGGGAAAAATCATTATTCCTGGACTCTTTGGGGATTTTGAAATCTTTAGAGAAGGAAAAGCAAACCCCGATCACAAATCTGGAAACAAATTATTTATTCAACATTTTACCTACCCATCAATCCCGACAAATTTGTCTTGAGGAAGTTTTTCCCAGTTTTGCTCCATTTGGGAGATAGTCGATTTAGGCTAAAAATTCTAAGTGTGGAGAAAATGTAAATGCGCAGAGTCGTTAATTATATATTTGTGTAGAATTCGACTATAACATCATATTCCAGATATGAAAGTTGTTATGCATTCCCAATCATAAATTCTATTTATGCCCGATACAATTTTTTTTTTATTCTTGAACGATTTTCTTCTACAGGTGGCAAAAAATGGCCTCTCAGATAAATTGCACCACTGAGAAGATAACATAATTGAGTAAAATGTTTGAAAGATTTCTTGCAGAATTAGAGGCATAGATGGACATATCTAGTTCCTATATGAGGACTAGAGATATGGAGGATACCCAACGATCTTACATGCATGAGGAGGAGGTAAGAGGTTTATGTATTAGCCTGAGAAATGTAGAGATGGAGTCCAATGGACATAGAGGTAGGGTAGAGTCAGTGGAGTTGGTTGATACTAAGAAAAGCTTGTAGAAAGAAGTGTAGAGCTATAGGGTAGACAATGAAAGGATGATCATATCTTAGGAAGAGTTGTTATAGAGTCTTAATATGTTGCATAGACAAGTCAACAAGGATTCTAGTATAAAACAAGCAGCTAGTGCAATGCAAGTAGAAGCATCCATATCTCACGATAGGAGGGATGATCATAGGCTGTCTAGACAATCAAGGAGTATTAGTAGGCACTGCTAGCACTCTGTAATTCCCATTGGTTTTCAAGGGTAGAAGAAATTGACAGAGGTAACTTACCAAAACCACTTTTGAAACTGGGATCTAGCCCTCCCAGTTTCAAAGAGGGATCTCTCTGTATGATTTAGATTTGTTTAGGTTTTAGATATTAGGCTAGTTAAAATAGTCTGAGTTTGTTTGTTTGTTTATAAAAGTTGGCTGAAAAGTGCATTTAGAATTCCATTGGGCGATGGGGTCTATATTAAAGATTAAAATCAGATACAAATTTTATGAGTTTCTTTCACAGGGAAAGACAGTGAAACCGTTGGATCTATTAAGATTAAATGAGGTGGAATAGAAAAATAAATATGTGAGAGTCCGTTGAGTAAAGAAGCAATCACGAATTTATCTACTTAACTTCAGATGAAAAATACATAGGCCATTAAAAGACCAGAAACATAGTGTACTAGATAAATTCTGTTCTTTAACTTTCTTTTAATGATTAGAAACTAAAAACATAATGATCACAGAGAAAAGTAAAACATTTAACAGAGAAAGATAAACATCACCAATCGATCAAACGCAAGAATCCTGTGAATAGCATTTTTATTACTGGTGATCCTTTTGAAAAGATTACACAAATAGCTCCTTGGGTGCAAAAATCAACCCTCAATACTTCGAAGTGAGAAGTATTTCACAATAGTTACGTCTGATCCTGTCATTAATGACTAGGATATTGTGGAGAAAAAATCTAACTAACTAGATTACAAGTTACAAAATAATAGGAATGTTGTTAATCTATTCGAATCCTTGGTGTTGATCCTAGGGGAAGTAGTTTGATGATTCATCACTTTGACTTGATTGTCTTCTTCATGCTGACTGGGAAATCCACATCACTTTTACTCAAGTAAAGAACATAGGTCTTCCCATCTCTTTTGACTAGGGATGGAAACCTTGAGTAACTTTCTATATATTTCGTCCATCTTAGTGTACTTGGCGAAAGTAGACTTTGTAATAAAAATATACTTTATCTCATGTTGGATGCTCAGGTCCAACTGTAATGTTTCTAAGAAATCCTTACCAGTAATGCTTCCTTGTATACCTTCAAATTTAGACCCATCCTTTGCCACTGTGCTGATCTTTTGCTTGTATTCTGACAGAGTGATGAGCTTATCATTTATCACCAATAGTCCAGGAAGTCCCTTCTTGTGAAGTGTGTCAACCTTGTTGAAAAATATACGGACTCCAATGTCCATCATCTGAGATTTCTCCTCTAGTTGCAACATCAATCCTTTCTTGGTCAATACCTTCTTGACCTCAAGGATGGTCTCTGTCCTGTCTTCAATTTCCAATGCTTCTAACTCCTGTTTGGTCTTGGAGTTTAGGAACTTGATGAGCTTAGTGGCTTCTGTAGGCTTCTCCCCTAACTCTTATCTTATCTTTTCAATTGTTGCTTTGGCCTTCTGTACCAGTTCATGTTGTTCAAAAACAATTTGTATGAATGGCCATATCTCTGCCATTGACTTGCTAATGTCCATCTAGATGTTTTCTTTGGCCTCAGACAATGTTTTAGCCATGACAGTCTCCTTCTGCAACTTCTGTAATTCTTGACTGAGTCTTTTTGATTTATGCATTTCTGTGTTACAGCTGGCCTGGTACAAGGATTTCAGGGACTAGAGGATTTTTACTTCTTCTTTTAACTTTTTGATTTCCTCTCCTTAAAGGGACATGTCCTCCATTGATTTCACCAACTTCTCAGAAGCATCTAGAACTTTCACTAGAATGGCTGATGGAATCTCTGTTGTTGTGGCTGTTGCTGTTGTGCTAACTCCTGTGAGAGGAACTACATCCAGTGGGATAACAACCATCTGCATACTCTGTTCTTTCTCTTTAACCAACTTGTCTAACTCAACTTCCATCTCTTTTATCTGTGCATTCTGCTCCATTAACAATTTCAACATCATTCACTTTTAACCATTTCCTTTGCTTGTGAATCTTCAGTGGCTGGAAGTTTCAATTGTTTTCTCAAATAGCTTATGTCAACATTTTTCTTCTTTAGTAACTCTTCATCTGCCTTGATATTAGATGGGTCATAGCCAATATTCAACACCAACTCCTCTAGGGATTTGATTTGTTATCTTTGGCCAAGGATGATATCTTTTCTAGTTTCAGTTGGGATTGGACGTTGTTCAAAGATACCTGCAGCTTCGAGGTAGTCAGTGAAGTGTTTGTCAGAGTGGAGAAAATCATCTCCCTTGTTTTCCTGTGCATGTCCATTTGGTATGTTGGATGAACCTCCTTCACATCAAACTCAAAGGATGCTTTCTTGTAAATGAAAGTTTTCTTGGGACGAGGGACCCGTGCCTGTAGAAATTCCATATGCATCCTTCCCTTCTCTATGTCAAATGTAGACAATAATCCGTGTTGAGCTATGGATGTCTTCTTCCAAAACTGGGCATATGTGCTGTTTTTTAGAAGTTCATTCTTCTACTTGATCATCTTGTATTTGTAAAAAATGCTTGGTCCTGTTGGCTCTTGAGAGGATTCAATTGTCAGTGTAGTGTCTGCTTGCTCCTTGGAGGAGGATGTGGACACTATATGTTGACTGCCTAAGAATGCAGAGGAATGTCGTCCCTCCATAACTATGGTGGATTGCGTTTCTCCTTCTCTAAACTTGTTTGGTGTGTGGCTAGTCTTAGTCCTCTTCCTGTAAACTTAGAAGTCTTCAGCTGACACCTCTGTGACTGAAGGTGACACCTCTTTCCTGGCTCTTTTTTTTGTTTGCACCCGAGGAGTGCTGGTATGTGAAATGTTGGCAGGTGAAGCCTGTTCTTCTGTCTCCAACAATGTATTTTCCTACCAGTCTGTCTGATTCATAAACTTTTCTATCTCAATCTTTGGCACATGAACATAAGGAGAATCGGTTCTGGGGATATGTAGCATCTGGTTTATTGATTCAGGGGTAATGGTGAACATAGTTTCATCAGACGAAGATACAATGGCCCTTTGGTCAGGAAGGTAATGGGCTTGACACTTAAGGGCGAACTCAGGGAAATGATAGGTCTGGGGAAACATGAATAATGGTAGATTAGACTCCCAGAGTCCGATCTCATCACTCTAGTCTAAGAAAATGTCTTTTAGCCAGAATTGTAATTCGAAGAAATCGAATTCACACTTCGTCTCTGCAACTCTGTAATCTTTATCAGCCAGGGGAGCGCGATCTAGGTCGATGGGAGGAGGAAGGAACGAGTTTTCAGTTGTTTAAGTAGTTTTGTCTTTGGGCACCATAATTAACGAAGATTTGAAGACGAAAAAGTTATTGACTGTAATTACCTGATCTAATGGCGCCTGTCGACAGTGTGCCTGGTGGCGATTAGCTTGAAAATAGGAACAACACTGTGTCAACTGTGTCTAGATCGATGAACAGTGTGGTAATGGTGAAGAAACGTAGTTAAACGGTGTAAGGGGGGTGTCCTTTATGGCGTGTGTGGTGTCTAGGTGAGTAATGGTCACGAGGGACGACATTGATTGGCCAACGAGTAGATGAGTCTGACGTGGATGGCATTGATTTTCCAATGAGTATATATGAATGTGACATGTGACAGGTAGTGGGGTACGGTGGTGGAGTGAGGTGGGCGATATTGGATGAGTGGTTATGCAGGTTATCGAGGGGTGGGGGGGGTAGGTGGTAAGCAGAATTGATTGAGGGGGCCCCGATAAGATATGGAGTTGAACGTTGTGCGGGGCCTATGTTGGGAAAACCACCAACTCAGAGCCCCCCCACCGTTAAAGGCATAAAGGTTGGGGGGAGGGGTCCGAAATCCACCGTCGACCGTTGATTTGGGTGCGCCTTGATCAACCACTGATATCTGTGCTCCTTTTAGTCACAACATGACAAAAGGTCAAATCCCGATAACACTTAGGATAAAAACATTTTGTGGGTAGCGGTAGCTCCCCTTTATTCTTTCACCAAGGGGTCAAAAACACATCAAATGAACTCAAATAAAGACATTTAATCAATCTTTTTGCAAATCGTATTGATATGAAACAAAACTAACCTAACTCCTAGCCTAATCATCTAACACATTAATCCAGCTTAGACTGTTGGATTAATAATTTCACTAACCTATCTAATTTGGCCAATATTAGACTGTCTGGCCAAATTTATTCACTAACCTATCAACATAAATTTAAAGGGTTTGATTATCATTAGGCAATATGAATCAAACCAAGTTTATTTCATGGGGTTTTATCTTTTTATCTTTATCTATTTTTATACCCTCTTTTTATTTTTTTATATTTATATTTTTTCTTTCTTTTCTTTTCTTTTTCTTTTGTAAATCATTTGCAGAATAAAATGTTATTTACAATACAATACAACTAGAGGAAGACATTCTAATAACCAAGCGATCCTATGAAATATAGGGTTATAACATGCACCATCATCATCATCACCATTCAACATGAAACTTGATTAGAAGAGCACATACACATTTAAGGTCGAAGAGTAGCCCAAGTGTGTCCCATGTTAGAAATCAAAGGAGGAGGCCCGAGTCAAACATTTTGTAAGGAGAGCTTAGGAAGCTCAAGCCACCATCACTTGATAGAGTGCAAAAGAAGGGAGAAGAAGTTGAAGCTTGGTTATTGGGCATGGGAAAATATTTTCAACTACACAATTATTTATCAAACATGGAAGCAAATGTTGCCATATATCATCTTTAGAGGAAATCTTCCACGTGGCGGGACAAGTTGAAGCAAGTCAAGCATATTGATGAGAAGATAATTTATTGGAATAATTTCAAGAAATAACTCCAAGAGAAATACCCATCAGAGCATTATTACGACAAGAAGATGCAAGAGTACTTTGAGCTTAAGCTTGGGAACATGACCATGGAGGAGTATGAGAAGAAATTCTTGGAAATTCTAAGGTATGTGGATTTCATCAAGGATGAGAAGGTTAAAATTCAAAGGTTCTTGTGTGGGTTGCCATCATTCTACAAGGATAAAATTCATATTGATGAACCCAAGAATTTGGAAGAAGCCATAAGAAAAGCTAAGTATTTGTATGAGTAGAGTAAGGCAAGGCCAACTTTTTAAAGAGCTTGGGATGACAAAAATAAAGGCAAGATGGATTAGAGGAAGAAAGGATTGAATCTACCTTTCTTTTGGAATAATTCAAAGTCATATAGGAAAGGGAAGCAAGCACAAAATGAGCCCAATATGATAGATTCATAGGAGAAAAGGCTATGACAACAACCCATAAAGTGTTGGGGATGAGAGGGGGATCCCATGTATAAAGATTGTCCTAATAAAGGAGATAGGAAGAGGACCATGCATAACCTTCAGGAAGATGATACAGTGGAAGACATGGGAAGGAGTGTGCCAAGGATTTATGCAGCCTTGGACAATAGACAAACAAACTATCAATCCCACATGATTGAGGTGGAAGGTAAGATTGATAACCAACCCATAGCTATTTTGATTGAAAACTAGTCATAGCTATATATATCCTAATATGATTGACATATTTAAATTGAAGAAATGTAAGCATGAAAAGTCTTGGCTGGTTCAACTAGTCACTGGAACCAAAAGTAGAATCAATGAGCTTGTTAAATATTGTGCAATGAACATGAATGGAGTCAGCACTAAGGCATATTTAAACATCATACCACTTGGTTCATACGACTTCTTGATTGGTATGGATTGGCTGGAAAGGAATCATGTTGTTCTAGATTGCTATAACAAGGCTATCACATGTCTGGATGAGGAAGGAAATTCAAGGACAGTTCAATGTATTCCAAGGCTTATATCTGTAAGAGAGATTTCAACATTGCAATTGAAAAGAAGCTTTATAAAAGGGTGCCAATTATATGCATCCCATATGGAAGAGCCATCCAAGGATGAAGTGACAAAACTTGAAGACTATCCAGTCTTGAAGGAATATGAAGATGTGTTTTGGGAATTGCTAGGTTTGCCACCAAAGAGAGACATTGATTTCTCTATTGATTTGATACCTTGAGTTTCCCCAGTGTCCAAGACTCCCTACATAATGAGCACACCAGAATTGAAAGAGTTGCAAATACAACTAGATTTTTTTTGAAGAAAAGGTACATTTTCCCAAGTGTTTCTCTTTGGGGTGCCTCGATGATTCTTGTGAAGAAAAAAGATGGAACTTTGAGGCTATGTATTGACTTTAGCCAATTGAATAAGGTTATAGTAAACAACAAGTACCCTTTTGCGAATGATTGTTGATATTTTTTATCAGTTGAAGGGAGAAAAGATAGTTTTCAATATTCACTTGAGAGAAGGATATCATCAAGTGAGAATTAGAGAATAAGATACTAGTAAGACAACCTTTTGGAGAAGGTATGGTCATTATGAGTTAGTGGTGGTGCCATTTGGGCTGACAAATTCACTAACTAGTTTTATGCGTTTAATGAATGGAGTGTTCATAGATTAACTGGACAAATTTGTTACCATCTTCTTGGATGATATTCTTATCTACTCTAAGATAGAGGAGGAGCATGGGAAACATTTGAGGATGGTGCTATAAGTGTTCAAAGAACACCAATTGTATGCCAAGTTGATCAAGTGAACTTTTTATCAGAATCAGATCCACTATTTGGGCCACATTGTCTCAAAGGATGGCATAACAGTGGATCCATAAAAGATTGAAGCAATCAAAAGTTGGACAACACCAAAGAATATTCCAGAGGTTAGATCATTTATGGGTCTAGTTGGTTACTACTGGAGTTCATTGCAGGTTTCTCCAATATTGCACACCCGATCACTTCCTTGCAAAATAAAGAAATACAATTTGAATGGACTACCAAGTGTGAAGAGAGCTTCCAACACTTCAAATATTTATTAACCAGTGCACCTATTTTGAAGGTTGCAGATCTAGATGAGGATTTTGTTGTGTGCATGTATGCATGCAGGGAAGGGCTTGGTGATGTCCTTACACAAAATGGGCATTCCATATGTTACGAGTCAAGAAAACTTAAAGAGCATGAAATAAATTATGCTACCCATGACTTGGAATTGGCAACAATACTCCATGCCTTAAAAAGGTGGAGGAGTTACCTCATGGGGAGAAAATTTGAGTTGAGAATAAACCATAGTGGTATGAAATATTTGTTTGGACAACCAACATTAAATGCCAGACAAAATAGATGGATAGAATTTATTAGCGAATATGATTTTGATATAAAGCACATTAAGGGAAAAGATAATAAAGTGGTTGATGCACTTAGCAGAAGGGTGCATGGAATGCATGCTACAACCATAAGCATGTACAGTTCAGATTTAAAAGATACAATTTTAGAAGTTGTAATAGAAAAACAACATTATGTGTAAGTTAAAGAAAGCTCACAACATAGTAATGTACAATAGGAAAATAAAGATTACAAGATGGAAGAAGATGGATTTCTATGATACATGAATATAGTGTATGTTCTTAATTCTCAGGATTTGAGAAATTTAGTTTTAAAAGAGATGCACAACATGCCATACATTAGACATCTAGGGTACCGGAAAAAATTGCAACTATAAGAGGCCAATATTATTGGCCTAGAATGAAGAAAGATTTAGTTGATTTTATTGCTAGATGCATGGAATGCTAAAAGGTAGAAGCCGAACACAAACATCCAACATGATTAATATAACCATTTCCCATTTTAGAGTGGAAACGAGAAATCATTACCATAGATTTCATTACTAAGTTTCCCTGAACAACAAAGCGACATGATTCCATCATGGTAGTGGTGGACAAGCTTACAAAGGTTGCATATGTTATTCTAGTCAAGATGACACATAAGGTAGCCAACATTGCATAAATTGATATGAAAGAAATTGCTAGGCTACATGGCATGCCTAAGGAAATAATATCTGATAGAGATACCAAATTCACTTCCAATTTCTGGAAAGGGTTGTTTAAAGGATATGAAACAAATTTGAATTTCAACAAAACATATCACTCAGAATCAGATGGGTAGATGGAAAGGGTCAACCAAATAATTAAAGATATCCTAAGGATTTATGTAATGGATAAACCTTCCAAGTGTGAAGATTATTTTTATTTGGTTGTGTTTGCTTAGGATAATGGGTATCAAATATCTCTAAAGGTGAGCCTGTTTGAAGCTTTGTATGGCCGAAAATGCAACACACTAGTAACCTGGGATAACCCAGTAGATAGAGCACTTGTTTGGCCAAAATTACTAATAGAAATGGAAGAATAGATGGTAAGGATAAAACATAATTTAAATATTACATAGGACAGGAAGAAAAGTTATGTCGAAAAAGGAAGATCACATAAGGAATTTAGAGTGGGTGAGCATACATTTTTAAAAGTAAAGGCAAAGAGGAACTTGCTGAAATTATGAAGTTAACCAAAGTTAGTAGCGAGATATTGTGGTTCATTTGAAATATTAAAAATGATAGGCCCATTTGCATACATGCTTTCATTTCCTACATCCATGAGGGTTCATAATGTGTTTCATGTGTCTTTATCAATTAAGTGTGTGCCTGATCCTAACTGCCTGATTGATTGGATTGTGATCCAAATGGAGCATGAAGGGGATTCTTAGGTGGAGCCTGTGTGCATCCTTGACTAGAAAGTCAAAGTGCTTAGGAATTGATCCATCGATATGGTAAAGGTCCAATGGACCTACTACAGTCCTGAAGATGCCACATGGTAGCACGAGGAGGCCATGCAATAATAATACCCACAACTTTTTGCAAATTCCGAGGGAATATGGATTTACATTTGTACATATGTGTAGAAAGACTCCATTTTGGTGTAGTTGGAGTTCCTGGAGCCACAACTTCGACACTTCTTATTTGGTCTCTACTATAACCTTGAAAGGGAAGTGGGACAACTTGAGGAACTGTTGTGCAAAGAAGACGGTACACTTCCTTTGGTTGTGCAGGTTGTGGGGAATGAGAGATTGTTGGTTGGAATTTCTACATGAGTCATTAAATTATGAAATTAATTAATATTGTAATGTGATATTTTGTATGTATGTACATGTACTGGTGATGTGCATTAAGGATAAGGTAATTTATAGGGGGATGGGATTGTAACAACCTAGTTTTGATCCTCGATGTAGCATTGTATATATGTAAGAATTATGAACGGTTGAGGAACAAACGATGTAATATGTAAGCATTGTACATTGAAAAATAATAAAATGTATTACACTGTCGGCTATAGATGAGTAATGACTAGAGAAATGGGGGGCTATGATTCTGCAAGAGAGGGGGATTAAAGGTGTTTTTGAGGGGTTTCCTTATGCCTCGAGTCTTAAGCCATCTACAATCCCCATTAATCAATTTTTCATTTATCCATTTATCCCTTTGACTTATTCATCACTCAAATCATTTAATTCATGTAAGAGCTTGGGTGAAGAAGTCATCCCACTCAATTATGAGAATATTGGTTGAGTGTATTCATCCTTGGGGGAAGAGTAAGAGTCAAGAAAACATGGGAGAAAAGGATTTTCGAGTAGGAGAGAAAACCGTTTTTTTAGAAAGAAGTGAGGACAAATATAGCTGAGTGTTGGGAAAGAGTGGCCAGCCATAGTGGGTATGGAAGATAGCTTATTAGATCTGGTAATTATGTTGAGAATGAGGCTGGTATTCCTGTGAGTGATTCATGTTGACAAAATTACCCAAAGATCATTTGTATATGGTGTGTGAGCACTCCTGTTGCAGTTGGAATTCCTGCATCCCCTAATAGAGATTTTCTTGGCCAATTCATGCTGGATATTTGGAGGGGATGGAGATTGTCTGAGGGACTACGGTGCAAAGAAGGAGATATTTTCCCTTGGGTTGTGTAGACTGAAGGGGAAGAGAGCTGGGAAGTTGGAATTGCTATAGGAGTCATGTCACTGTGTTTTAGTGGGTATTTGAGTAGTTATAGTGGACTATAAACATCCGTAGGATCCTGTCCGTCCTTGTGGACTCAAGGCCCTAGCTCGGGGGTGGCTTGTTGCAAAGAGAATTGGTGCAATATATCCTACAACTAGGAGAAACGTCCTTTGTCTATAGTCGGTTGTGTAAAACGTTTGAAAGTTAAGTGTTTTGATCATTGTGTTATTTTTTGTTTAATGTTGTGGATAAACATTGCATTTACTATGTAATCTATATGTATGGATGTTGTTGTGTGCATTTAATAGTTGTTGTGCATGCTTAAATGTATGCATTCACGTTTTAAATTGGTCATGATAATAACATGCATGTATATCATGCTGCATGTATTTTCTACATTTAAATCAATATGTTAGTCAAAATGGTAGTAAGAAGACTTATCTTTGAGGCTGTGTATGTCACAAATTGGTATCATAATAGAAATTTTGTGGTAGTGTGCCTCAATGAGGGATCTGGGGTTATTTCACACATAGAGAACCAACAAGAGGTTCTTTAACTATTAAAGGATAACTTGGCTATAACACAAAATAGGATGGAGAAAAAAGCAGATCAACATCACAATGAAAGAGAATTTGAAGTGGGGGATTGGGTATTTCAGAGGACACAACCATACAAATAGATGTCTCTCACGCAATAAAAGAAGGAGAATAAATTAGCACCCAAGTGTTATGGTCCCTATAAGGTGTTTTAGAAGATTGAAAGTATGGCTTACAAATTGGAGTTGCCTCCATCTTCACGTGTACATCATGTGGCTTACAATTGTTTGGAGAGGAGGGGCATGCTAAGCCCTATATATTTGAGTTATTACCTTTCTATTGTTACATTAGTGTTGTCCTTATTGGTCGACTAGACCTTTTAATTGTAATTGTACCCTTTGTCTCCTATATACACACCAAGGAGACCTAGTTTTAGTAAGCATCTCATATTGTACATTTATTATATTGTAAAAGGAGTTTCCCCCCTAGAAGAGGCTTCTCATTCATCCTTCTCTCTCATTCTCAAGGCATGCAATTACTTCTCTTTCTCTTTTTATGCAATTTGGGCATTTTGGTGCATAAAACATAGATAGTCAATATAAAAATGACCTTTGTAAGGAATATTAAGGAGGAATTGGAGGAAAGGGTGAGGGATGGGGAGATGTTGGGTCGACTAATGTTAGAGGCAAGAACCTGAAAGCTAGGGAATCTCTCCATAAGGTACTGTTATAATTTTTTACAACACTCTATGCACTCTCTTGGATTTTTGTAGCCATTACACTTGCTCTTGCAAAAGAGCAAATCAACTCAGTATATCCTAGGATGATCTCCTCTAGTTTTATGCCTTTTGACTTCAACACACACACACACACACAGACAATAATACCTCTTGTCCATTTACACATAATGTAAGGTGATTTTGATTGTTTGTTATGTCTAAATGGATTTCATGAGATTATACATATTATGGAGAGTGTGAAAGGCATACTATTAATGGTCACATTCTCCATCTAACTTGTGGGTATAAATATATGCATTATTAATTCCCACATTAAATTATCAACTAGGGAGTCATAGACTTAGAGGTGCAAGCACATGAAATGCAGGATTGGAGCCTAGTCTAGCCTAATCTAAACCAATGCCGACAAACACACTCTAATGCGATAAAGAAAATGGATATTAACTCAATTGAATGGAAATAAAATAACACCTTGGGATGAAGCCCATAGCGGGGAGGCCATATCTCACGAGTTAGACCCTTAATCTGTCCTTTGGTGATTGAAGCTATGTGAAATTAAAGTGTAAGGAACCAAAGTACGAGAAAATAAAGCAATGTGAAAGAAAACTATGGGAAATTTAATGAAAGCAATCTAAAATCAATCTTAAGCAAACAAGCTGAAATGAAAGGCAATCAAACAAGGCTGCAAATGAAATATAAATTCACAATCTTCCACAGTCAGATGCATCAATCATGGAGAAGAATGAGAAGGAATAAGTAAAGACGATATTGTAGATATGTGAAGCAAATAATTGAAATTCTTATGTGATAGAAAATAAATACCAACTATGTCAAGAAAGCTAAATGTTAGATGGGTTAAGAAGAGATGAACATATAATTTTCAATGTAAACTGTAGAACTCAACAAAGAATTATCATAAAGAAGGGAGGAATGCTTCTCTAGTTGACTCAAAAGGTTGAATGTACACAGTCAAATAAAAATCTGAAAAAATGGTTGAAGAAAATGAAATGGATTCTTGGTGACAATCGTTTAACTTAGAGGACTTAGGTGCAATCAACCAAGCAAGGAAAGAAGGTGAATGAAAATGAATAGCTGCATGATGGGTGGTGTGTGTTAATGTGCAAGTTCTAGGTGCGTAAAACGAAGAAAAGAGAAGGGTGATATGCTCATAAACAAACGTAAATGCCCATGCATGGGTAATCGATCTGTAAGCACATCATGTAGGATGGAACACACTCTAAATTGTAAATAATAAGTGTGGTTCTAAACTTATGTTTATGTGTCTTCTATTTATAAATGAATTCACATATCCAACTAAAGATCAAAACTCTATTTTATACATTTGACACGACTGGGAAATAAAAACACTATTTAATAATGTGAGCAACAAATAGATGGAAAATTAATCAAGCATGAATGGGCATTATTAAAGCAAGGCACACAACCATGAATTGCTGGTCAAATAATCATTATGCACATAAATAAAGCAACATGAAAACACATATATGTTAGGACCACACAATGTACCTTTTTGCCTATACTTTTTGCCACTATTATACTCTTGATCACCTATATTTAGACTCATACTATCACTTTATCTGATCATCCCAAACGTATACAACGTCCCTTCTCATTACTATACGTTTAATCTGTTTTGCATAATATTTTACATTACTCTCGTACTTGACCATTGATTAGAAATGCACTAAGTGTTCAAAACTGCAAATTAGCATTTGAGGCCTATTGCTGAAACACAGAACTGTCCAAGGTCGCCATTGCTGAAACACATAACTGATGCTGAAACACGGAGCTGCTATACAGTCCAAGGTCGCAGATGCTGAGACACAGAGCTGCTATACAGTCCAAGGTCGCAGATGCCGAAACACGGAGCTGTTACACAGTCCAGAGTTGCAGATGCTGAAACACAGAGGAAACCGCCAGGACCGACGATGCTGAAACACAAGGAAGCCGTTACAGTCA
>ML776602.1:1701816-1736231 GCA_009831015.1 Picea engelmannii
AAGGTAGTATGCTTGAGGTTAAATGCATAATGATGATGCCTTGAGATGAAGGAATCAATTCGAGTTGTCCATGAAACCAATTGCAGAATCAAATTGTAGAATTGAAACACACAATGCATGAAAATCAAATCAAATCGAATTCATAAAGTAATTAGCAAAAGAAATAGCAACATGGACATAGCCAGATCGAGGGGCCCTACCCGAACTAGGCATGTTGTTGGAATACTAATTCAGATCGAAACTGGAATGATGCATCAAATCTCATCCATGAACTGTTCTCATTTATTAGAAATAAAAATCTATGATTACAATTCTTTTCTTATCAATTCCATCTCTTTATAATGAATCTCTCCCTAATGCAATTTCATGAATGATAATCATTGCCCTCTCTTTATCCATGAGGCTCTATTTATACATGAAATCCATGGAGGAATGGATAAAACCAAATTCCCCAAACTCAGATTTTGGTTAAAACCAATTTTACAATTTTAGAACAAAATCACAAAAATCTGAGGTTTTCATGAGTTTGGGCAGATTAGAGTTAGAGATCCACCCATATCTTCCAAACAACTTCAAATTTTGAAAAATTTCCTTCACAGAACTCACTTTTTCACCTTCTGGACAAAACCCATATCTTAGAATTTCTAGATCTACCTTCATTTGCACGAAAATTGAGGTACAATTTGGCAGTTTGAGATTTTTACTAATTTTTGCAGAATCGTTCCCCTTGATATGGAGGTCCACACGTACGAGCTGAGTGAATTCTAACATAGATGTCCGCATGCTAGCGTCGCTCTCGACAAAACCCATGTCCCCGATTTTCCTCTAGAAGCGTGCTGATATTTCGAACTATAATATGGTACCAGATGCCTTTAGGGTGTGCTGGTACCGAATGATTGTAGGATGCTGATACCGGATGGCTATTTTTGGATACATGTACCGGATGACTTCTGATGCAGGTACTAAATGGTTTTTGGAATTTTCTGGTGGAGGTACCAGATGACTTCTGGAATGTTCTGTTGTAGGTACCAGATGACTTCCAGTGCGGGTACCAGATGACCTCTAGTGCAGGTATCAGATGACTTCTAGTATGGGTACCTGATGACTTCCAGTGCAGGTACCAGATGACTTCTAGTGCAGGTATCAGATGACCTGGAGCGCTGTCTTAGAACCCTGTCTTAACACAGTTTCCACAACAAGGTAATTGGAGGGATTATCGCACATTAATAATTATTCTAACTATTAATAAACCATAAAAACCATAGCTAAATGTTCATTACCTCATGTACACCAAGAAGTGGTTAAGAGAGTATAACAATGAGCAAAAGGAGTGGATTACTTATGCTTTCAAGGCAAAATGATAGATATATGAGGCAAAAATGAGGTAATTGTAGATGTCAAAAGGGAGGCCCAACATTTCCTCCATTCCCAATCTATTGCATGTCCTCATACTAGGACGATCTTCAAAATTTCAAAATTGGTGCTATTTCTGAGTAAAATGAGAATTCCTTGAAGTTCCACCCTTCGTCAGCTCGTTACATTCTTTTGCCTTCATTTACTTATTAGGATAAAAGTGAGATAGTCATGGTTTAAATACCATATCATTGAATAATCTTGGCCATTCATAATGAAAGTCACTTTTCCAAATGATGAGGTAATAATAAGGTAGATGCACCAATAGACGTACCGAGCAAGATAGGTGCAATATACCAGATATAGAAAGTATGCAGAACATAAATGAAATGCTAGAAATGGCAGAATAACAGTAATATAACCAACATAATCTCCACAATAAAACATAAATGATATAAGAACAACAACAAAAATAACACTTTGATTCATAAAGCAATGTTCACAGGCCTCTTCGAGGGGGCAACCTCCAGTTGAGCAGCGCTCTGTTACAATAATCTTCAAGCTAGGGTTTTCATACCCTCGACCCTTATTTATACTAAATATGTCTATCAAGAAAAACATCTAGAGGAAGATCCTTCTAGAAGCGGAAGCTTCTATTAGGTCTTCTTACATCTGCTTTATTCTATTTTATTGAAAGGCCTTATTAATATTGACCTTTATTACATCCGAATATATTGATCTACTTATGTGCGGGTTAGGACCCTAACATGTCCGCCCCCTTAAAAACAACCTTGTCCTTAAGGCTTGAGATGTGGAAACTGCTACAGAATGGTAGCTAGTTCCCAAGTGGCATCTGTTGGAGTCGTATCTTTCCACTGGACTAGCACTTCCTTGATGGTTCACTGACGCAGGCGATGCTCACGCTGGTCCAAAATTGCTTCTGGCTGTAGCCAAATGGATCCTTCTTCAACTAACTCTGGAAGGTTGGTTTGAATTTTGCACCTAGTTCCAATCACCTTCTTTAAGCATGAAACATGAAAAACAAGATGTAGCTTCGACTGACTGGGCAAAGCTAACTGATAGGCGACTTGCCCCACACACTTGAGAACTGTATAAGGACCATAAAATTTGGGCGCTAGATTTTGACAATGCTCGACCTTGAGGGAAGTTTGCTTGTATGGTTGTAGTCGCAGAAACGCCTGATCCCCTTCTGCAAATTGTCATTCAGAGCGACCATGATCTGCTTGTTGCTTCATGCGATTCTATGCCATGACCAAGTTCTCTTTAAGGGTACGAAGAATATCCTCTTGAACTGTAAGTGTTTGGTCAACCGCTTGGACCTTCGAGGTACCCAGTAAGTATGAAAGAACTGAAGGTGGCTTATGTCCATATACTGCTTCAAAAGGAGTCATGCGTGTAGCTGTATGGTAGGAAGTGTTGTACAACCATTCAACTAGGGGTAACCATTAAGCCCACTGATGTTGCTTCTCAGAGGCAAAACACCTCAGATATGTTTCCAAACACTTGTTGACAACTTCCATTTGACCATCAGTCTGGGGATGATAAGCTGTGCTAAGATGAAATTGGGTGCCCTGAAGCTTAAACAATTGTTGCCAAAAATTGCTTGTGAAAGTTGGGTCACGATCATAAACAATAGAGTGCGGCATGCCATGGAGCTTGAAGACCTGGTCCATGAAAATTTGAGCCACCGTGGATGCAGTAAATGGGTGTTGAAGAGCGCAAAAATGAACATACTTGGAAAGGCGATCCACAACCACCATTATGACTGATTTATTCCCTGATTTGGGTAAGTCAGTAATAAAGTCCATAGAGATATCCTTCCAAATAGCAGGTGGAATCGGAAGCGGTTGTAGTGTGCCAGGAGATTTGACTCTTTCTCCCTTGTTTTGTTGACACACCTCACATTCAACAACAAAATTACAGATGTCCTGTTTCATACCATCCCAGAAAAAGGAACGTTTTACCCTGTCATAGGTTTTGGTGAACCCTGAGTGCCCCACTGTGGGTGTAGCATGAAGCTCAGAAAGTACCATGGATTTAAGCTTTGATTGTTTACTTAAATAAAAATGTCCTTTGTATCGAAGCTCATCCTGGAGCCAAGAGTACCCTGGGGGAGCCGGAGCATTGGTCTGCAATTGTTGGATCAGATGTGAACTTTTGGGATCTTGTAGCCATTCCTGGCGCACAACTTGGAGCCAATCGGGTACAATGAAGGAAAGAGAAAAAATGGATCCTTCTTCTTCATATTTTCGGTACAGTGCATCCGCCACTACATTGTCTTTGCCCTTCTTGTAAATGATCTCATAATCATATCCAAAGAGCTTAGTCACCCATTTTTGTTGCTCCGGGGAGGAAATGCGTTGTTCTAGAAAGTACTTGAGGCTTTGATGGCCGGTCTTAATTTGGAAGCGTTGCCCCAAGAGATAAGGACGCCACAGATCAACGGCATGCAAAATAGCCAACATTTCCTTTTCATAAATGGGTTTGCCCAGATTCCTTTCAGACAGTTGCTTGCTGGTGAAGGCCAAAGGTCGACCCTCTTGCATAAGGACAATGCTGATTCCTTTCCCTGATGCATCACATTCCAACACAAAGGTCTTTGTGAAGTCAGGAAGGGCCAGAACCAGAGTGGTGCACATGGTCGTCTTCAAGGTTTGAAAAGCTTGAGCAGCAGCTGGAGTCCAAGTGAAAGAGTTCTTTTTTAGGAGAGCAGTGAGAGGTGCTGCAATCTTTCCGTAGTTCTTAACAAACTTGCGATAATACCCTGTTAAGCCCAGAAATCCACACAAGCTTTTGAGAGTCTTTGGGTGTGGCCATTCTTGCATAGATTCAATCTTTTTCGGATCCACCCTGACGCCATCCTTGCCAACCAGATGACCCAAGTATTCTAATTTTGAGGCACCAAAAGCACATTTAGACTGTTTTAGGAAAAGTTGGTGCTGAGAGAGTAGATGGAGAACTTGATCCACATGAGTAAGATGGTCTGTCCAGGTTTTGCTATAGATGAGGATATCATCAAAGAAAACTAAGACAAAGTGACGGAGAAAGGGACAGAAGACATGGTTCATGAGGCTTTGGAAGGTGGAGGGTGCATTACACAAGCCAAAGGGCATGACCAAAAACTCATAGTGGCCCTCATGAGTTCGAAAGGCCATCTTGGGAATGTCTGCCTCTTTCATACGTATCTGGTGATAACCCGAGCGAAGATCAAGTTTAGTAAAGAATTGGGCACCACTCAATTCATCTAGGAGGTCATCAATGACAGGAATGGGGAATTTGTCTTTAATGGTCAGTTTGTTGAGGGCACGGAAGTCATGACACATTCTCCAAGAACCTTCTTTCTTCAGGACCATGACTAAGGGAGAAGAGTAAGGGCTCATACTAGGGCGGATAATGCTTGCATTAAGGAGTTCCTGGACCATTTTCTCAATTTCATTTTTTTGTGAAAAGGGGTGGCGATATGGACGGATATTGGGAAGAAGGCTTCCGGGTACAAGGGGAATGGAATGATCATGAACACCGCGGGAAGGAGGGAGTCCTTGGGGAGTGAAAAATACCATTTGATGTTTAGAAAGGAGGGCTTGGAGGTCTTGTGGCACCGGGGGTGTCTCTGTTGCTTGTATGGCATGGATTTGGGCAATGACACCAGAATGACCTTTCTTGAGCAGCTTTTCCATGTGATGGGAACTAATGACCTCAGGTGAACCAACAATGATGCCTTGGAATTTATATTGGTGGCCTTCCTGGTTGAATTACATGGTTAATGCCTTAAAATCCATGAGAATGGGACCTAAAGTTATTAGCCAGTCTGCACCCAACACAATGTCACAACCGCCCATGTCGATAACAAACAGATGGGATTTTAGGTAGTAGTCAACGATTTGGAGACGCACATTTTCACAGCGCCCTCCACATTTCATGGAACCACCATTGGCAATCATGATTTGGAAATTGTTGACAGCATGGATGTAGCAATGAGTTTCTTGGGCAATGCCGCGATGAATAAAATTATGGGTGCTTCCACTATCAACCAGAATGATGACCTTTCGATGCTTGAGGTAACCGATTAACTTGAGGGTTTGGGGAGTGGAGAAGCCAGTGAGAGCATTGAGGGAAATGATGGGTTCGACTTCGGGAGGGTCTGAGGGAGGGGTTATGTCAGTGATTTCAGGTGACTCAGACACAAGGGGAGTTTCAACATCCTCTTCCGAAATATCCTTAGAGATGGCCATAAAAAGCTTTTGTTCCTTACACTTGTGGCCTGAGAAATATTTGTCATCACAATTATAACAAAGGCCTTTGAGTTGGTGTTCAACCATTTTATCCCTTGTCAATTTTTGGATCTTTAATGGGGCGGAGGGAGTAGTGGGAGTTACGGGTTTAGGGCAAGGGATAAATGAGGGTTTTCTGTTTTGAGAGGATATAACCTGTTGTGCTTCTTTAGCTCTTTTAGTAGCCTCCACACAACTCGAGGGTTGAGCCATGAGGACATGGGCCCGAATCTCCTCCTTGAGGCCACTGATAAAACACTCTCGAAAGAAAGCATTAGTCATGCCCTCTGTTCGAAAAGCCAGGCGCTCAAAGGCAGCTATGAAGTCTTCTACTGTTTCTGATTGTTTCAACTTAGTCAAACGAACCAAATGGTTGGTGTTCATGTCAAAGCATTCATATAGCTCAGTCACAAATTGGGTCCAAGCAATATACCCTTGACGAGAAGTTTTTCTCCGTTACCACCATTGCCAACGGTCTTGATCTAGATGGAGAACACCATACTGGAGTTTGGCCAAGTCATGTGTAATGCTGTATAAAGAGAAATAATGTTCCATTTGGGTTACCCAACCAGTGGGGTCCGAGCCATCAAATTTGGTCACATCCACTCGCGGAAGGTGTAGGTCACGTTGAAAGTGATGGGGCTGAAAGGTATGGGAATGGGAGGAATTTTCACCTTCAGTCTTTGGAGGTGCTTCAGAGAAATGGTCATCTGTAGGGATCTTCAGTTTGGTGCAGAGGGATGCAAAGAAAGATTAAAGATGGGTGGTCAGTTCTTGTTTAACTTCCTCCATTGAGGACTGTATGGTTGTATTTATGGTAGCATTGATGGACGAATCGATGGAGGCAACAATAACACTGAGTTGTTTCACTTCTTTTTGGGTTTCGAGGAAACCAGATTGCAAGGTGTTGAAGCGAGCTTCTATGTCTTGGCTACGGGTATGGGCCATGAGGATGGGTAAACTGAAAAGGGGTGGGCGAGGTAAAATTTTTTGCTGAAAAATGATATGGATGAATGTGATGAGGGCGAAGAGATGAATCTAATGGAATAGGTCTCAAATAATGGTGAACAAATTTCCAGTTTTTTTTTTTTTTAACACCTGCGGAGTTATACTCCAGTCTGAAGAATATTGCACTGATGAAATCCCCAAATGCTTAACCATAAAGAAATGCGTATTTACTTGGCAACCCGAACACGGTTGCACGACAATAGATCTTGTCTGTTTTAATTTGTTTATGCTTCTGTCCCCCAAGGGTTAGGTATTCAAGGGTTCTACAGACAAGGGTTTGCCCTGTGCTATAGCTCTCTGATATACGTGAGGGTTCCAACAATAGTACTCGACCCAATATCTCAGGGCACTAACTAAGGATGATAGACCATACCCTTAGCCGTACTACCTGACTACCCAAGTACTAGAGAGTATCTTCCCGAGTGCTGTTCTCGGTGACACTATAGCAGTCCGATGACCGATAGGTTTATATAAAGAGGGCTTCAGGAAATCTAGGCCGATCTGTACACAGGTGTTGTCTGATGCGCTACCACTCGAAGGGGTACCAACAAGGGTTACAAGGGTGGCCAACAGATGTGCGCTTAAGAACCACTTATATTTCCTGCATGTATGAATCCCTCAACCATGGGTTTATGCGTGTAACGATAGATCTCTGTGGCTTAAAGACGCCAGAATACGTCTCTACCCTGGAAAAAAAAATTCCCACAATTTTTGCCAAGGAAAGTGCTCTGATACCACTTGCAATATACCGGATATAGAAAGTATGCAGAACATAAATGAAATGCTAAAAATGACAGAATAACAGTAATATAACTAGCATAATCTCCACAATAACACATAAATGATATAAGAACAACAACAAAAATAACACTTTGATTCATAAAGCAATGTTCACAGGCCTCTTCAAGGGGGCAACCTCTAGTCGAGCAACGCTCTGTTACAATAATCTTCAAGCTAGGGTTTTCATACCCTCGACCCTTATTTATACTAAATATGTCTATCAAGAGAAGCATTTAGAGGAAGATCCTTCTAGAAGCGGAAGATTCTATTAGGTCTTCTTACATCCGCTTTATTCTATTTTATTGAAAGGCCTTATTAATATTGACCTTTATTACATCCGAATATATTGATCTACCTATGTGCGGGTTAGGACCCTAACAATAGGGATGAATGTGGAAATTTCACTTTAAGGAGATAATACATTTAGGAGTAGGTATGACAGTTCAGAATAGGAAGTGTACATAAGAATAAAAACAATTCAACACATGGTTTATAACTATTATTTAAAAGAAAGAGCATGAATTTTTTTTTAGCTCATACCTCCAATCACCTAAAGTAATAACAGTGTCAAATACAGGACAATGATCATATAATTTTGATACCATTACCAGATTATTAACTGGTACCAGAATATGATTCTTCAGTACCAAAACAAGATTTTGCAATACTGGAACAAGACAATACATGATGCACTTGATAAGGTACCTGATCTTTATGATAATTAAAAATAGAACTTACAAGCTTCACATTATGGATGGAATACTCTAAGTTTTAAGCCGTAGAAGATGTTGGCAATCACTGGCACTGGATAAGACTGCAGGTGCTTTAACCCAAGATTCAAAACTGGAAGTGCTAAATGTGCTAAGATTTCTTTCTGTCTCTCCTTTACGCCTGCTGGTTTGCATGTCCTCATGTAAACTCTTATTAGCACTCAAAAATTGTTGCAAGCTGAAAAAAGACTACGTGGAACAGGTGCATGTTGACTGGAGGTTGGAAATGAAGTATCCCAAAGCTAAGAGCTGCTGAAAATATCCTTCAAAAAGTACCCTCGAAAAATAATTAAATTTCTGTACTGTTGGTACAAGAACCTACTGGTTTCTGTACCAGCAGTACCATAACAAAAAAATCTAAAAGAACTAAACCAATACTGTTATTATGAGAGAATAAATAAACATTGATGTTATGCCAAGGAAACATCCAAAACTTAAACTTTATCCATGCTTGTAAATTTGGAAATGAAATTCATTTTAAAATATTACAAGCATAAAGGAAATTCCTAAATTACTTATTACATACAATTTCATCAATCATTAACAATTTTCTACTCACGAAACCATTTCAATTATGATGGGGGATTTTTCCTCTCATCCTTAAATAGGAAAACATAAGTGGTCTTTAATAAATGAGAAACTAATAGGAAATCAATCATCCCTGTTTAATTTCTCAGAGAGTTTCTGTCATTCAATTAATATTGATAAAGTTCGCATTTGAGTTTATTAGACTCCTACACTTATGGGTCCCACTTCTAGGACAATGACATCCTAGGTATGAATGACAGGGTCGTAATACCATCTTACATACATTCTCAAATGACAATTAGATGAGGTTCATTAGCTTTTTGTTCAACCATGCATGCTTCTTCTTAAGGATTTACACAAGTATATTGTGCACACAGACAAATATAGATTAGGCATAATGAAAGAAATCAAAATGAGAACCAATTGCGAGCAAGCATGTTAAGTACTCCGATGGGGTAATTTTGACATCTAAGAAATATCCTCCCCACGCATAATGCCCCATTGCCCACGAGCCTGTTCAGTACCCTCATGGGTTTGCCTAGTTATACCATAGGCCGGTACCCACTGCTAGCAGACATGTTCAGTATTCCGATGGGGTAGCCTCTTACACCCATTTTCCATCAAAGGCTCTTGTCCCAAACTTACCCTTAAGATAAAATTTATAGATTGTTTTCGCATGGGTGATCGGGGAGACATCTTTGAAAACCTTTTTATAGGATGGGATGGTATTGGGTTGGAAGATATTTTATAGATTGCCCATAAAAGAATGTTCGTATGAAAAATAGACTTATGTATTGCGATTAGTAGAAAGACATGTCATGATCAAACTTACTTAATGTGTGATGGATGAGGCCATGAGAGAATGACCTAAAGGTGCCTCTAGTCCCCAAGTTCATCTTCTCCATATAAGATTGTGTTCCCTCACAAGTAGAAGTTTCATTCACTCTCCTGCTACTATTTGATAAGAATGTTTGAATAACAAGTTCTGACATGAAACTAGGATGTACAAGTTACCTATGGGCATCATTATGCAAACCTTAAAGATTTTGTAAATCCCCTTAATATTTTAAACATTAGGCTTATGAGCAATTGTTATTATTAATAGTTAGAAATATAAATGTAATAAGAAGAAAAAATAGCCTAAGCTGTTTTAGTTTTTGATGTTAGATAAATATTATCTTCATGCCATTTCATTTATTTTGAAAGAAACATGAAAATATGCTGCATTTATTTTGAACTAAGTTAACTAACATGCAACTTTTACTCTATCCTATCTAAGAACAAGAAACCATATTTCATGTGTAAGAATATTTCCAATGTAACCATGTGCATAACAAGTGTAGAAATACATTCATACTCGGGTTTGAAAGATAAGCTTTAATGTATACCAAAGTACGAAGAACCAACTACTTTGACGATGATGTGAAGAGTTGTTGAAGAAGAGAGTGGTGGTTCAATCTGGTTGTCGTCTGGAACCAATGTTCGATATAGTCAAGATGTTCCTAGTTCACTTGTTTGTTTAGAAAACTCTGCATGTCTCCCTCTATCATTCCTTGTTGATCGTCTTCTTTCAAATGACTAGTCTCATTAGTGCATAGAGGTTCTTCAGAAAAGCATATCAAGAATTCCTCGATCTTAGGTTCTAGTGGCTTCTCTCCATCAAATGCAGTCCATGATTTTCCGGTCTCCTCGATAGATTGGCAAAGGGAATCAAAGGAGACTTCTAGATCTTCTTGTGGATGTGGAGTGACATTTAAGTTCTTGATTGTTGTCAATATTTGTTCTTCCTGAGAGGTTGAGATTGAGATACCAACTACTGCTAGGATTTGAGAGAGTTCTATCAAACTCTTGATCATCTTTGAGTTCTTGTTGCTGGTTGATGGGTCTTGTTTCACACATGGATTAGTGTAGAGGGGGGTTTTTTATAGTTCCCAATTTTTTTAAAAAATCCTAAAGAAATAAAAAGAAGCAAACTAAAAGAAAATGTAAGCAAACCAATTATATACTCGAAGCGCCACCATGCTACTAGGACCCTGTTGTCACCAAGTTATCTGTTCACACAAGTTAGCTTCTTTTCTCATATATAAAAAAATGGCTAATGCTAATAAAACACAAATTCTAACTATTGAAAGGAAGAGGACAACCTAAATTTAGAGTGACCCCACCAAAGTGGATGCACAGGTTCTTACCTCTCATCTTACCATCTTCTCTACACCCTTAGGTCGTCCTTAAAAGCACACCACACTTGCATAAAAAAGAAACACATTTGCTTGAAAATAAACACACTTGCATGAAAGGAACAATCAAGGCTTTGGAGAAATAAAAACAACCCACCTATGCTCTAATTCCTTTAGCACCTCCCCGACATTGACGTAAAAAATGTGGGGCTAAATATATGCATTATTAATTCCTACAGTAAATTATCAACCTTGGATTCGTAGACTTAGAGGCACACGCACAAGAAATGCAGGATTGGAGCCTAGTCTAGCCTAATCTAAACTAGTGTCGACAAACACACTCTAATGCGATAAAGAAAATGAAAATTAACTCAATTGACTGGAAATAAACTAACACCTTTGGATGAAGCCCATCACAGGGAGGCCATATCTCACGAGTTAGACCCTTAATCTGTCCTTTGGTGATTGAAGCTATGTGAAATTAAAGTGCAAGGAACCAAAGTACAGGAAAATAAAGCAATTTGAAAGCAAACTATGGGAAGTTTAATGAAAACAATCTAAAATCAATCTTAAGACAACAAGCTGAAATGGAAGGAAATCAAACAAGGTTGCAAATGAAATCCAAACTCAAAATATTCCACAATCAGATGCATAAATCATGGAGAAGAATGAGAAGGAATACATAAAGATGATATTGTAGAGATGTGAAGCAAATAATTGAAATTCTTATGCGATAGAAAAGAAATACCAACTTTGTCAAGAAAGTTGAATGTTAGATGGGTTAAGAAGAGATGAACATAGAATTTTCAATGTAAATCGTAGAACTCAACAAAGAATAATCATAAAGAAGGGAGTAATGCTTCTCTAGTTGACTCAAAAGGTTGAATGTACACAATCAAATAAAAAGCTAGAAAATGGTTGAAGAAAATGAAATGGATTCTCGGTGACAATCGTCTAACTTAGAAGACTTAGGTGCAATCAACCAAGCAAGGAAAGAAGGTGAATGAGAAGGAATAGATGCATAATGGGTGGTGTGTGTTAATGTGCAAGTTTTGGGTGCAAAGAATGAAGAAAAGAGAGGGGCGATCTACTCATAAACAAATGTAAATTACCATGCATGGGTAATTGAAGTGTAAGCCCATCATGTAGGATGGAACACACTCTAAATTGTAAATAATAAGTGCGGTTCTGAACCTATGTTTATGTGTCTTCTATTTAATAATAAATTCAAATATCCAACTAAATATCAAAACTCTATTTTATACATTTGACATAGTTGGGAAAGAAAAACACTATTTAATAATGCAAGTAACAAATAGATGGAAAAGTAATCAAGCATGAATGGACATAATTAAAGCAAGGCACAAAGCAATGAATCGTTGGTCAAATAATCATTAAGCACGTAAATAGAGCAACATGAAAACACATATATTGGAAGCTTGTGAAGGGAGTATGATTGAGGTTAAATGCATAATGATGATGCTTTGAGTGGAAGGGCATCAATTCGAGTTGTCCATGAAACCATTTGCATAATCAAATTGCAGAATTGAAACACAGTCCATGGAAATCAAATCAAATCAAATTCATAAACTAATTAGTAAAATAAATAGCAACAAGGAAATAGCCGTATCGAGGGGCCCTAACCGACCTAGGCATGCTCCTGAAATACTAATTCAAATCGGAATTGGAATGATGCATCGAATTTCAACCATGAACTGTTCTCATTTATTAGAAATCAAAATCTCTGATTACAATTATTTTCTTATCAATTCCATCTCTTTATAATGAATATCTTTCTAATACAATTTCATGAATGATAAGCATTGTCCTCTCTTGATCCACGAGGCTCTATTTATATATGAAATCCATGGAGGAATGGATAAAACCAAATCCCCGAAGCTCATATTTTAGTTAAACCCAATTTTACAATTTTAGAACAAAATCACAAAAATCTGAGTTTTTCACTAGTTTGGGCAGATTATAGTTAGAGATCCACCCATATCTCCAAACCAATTCAAATGTTGAAAATATGCCCTCATTGTGCTAACGTTTTCACCTTCTGGACAAAACCCATATCTTAGAATTTCGAGATTTTCTTTCATATGCACAAACATCATGGCACAAGTTGGTAGTTTGAGATTTTTACTAATTTTTACAGAATCGTTCCCCTAAGATGGAGTTCCACACATGCGAGCTAGGTGAATTATGACACATATGTCCACATGTCGACATCGCTCTGGAGAAAACCCATGTCCCCGATTTTCCTTCAGAAGTGTGCTAATATTTTGAACTATAATCTAGTACATGATGCATGTAGAGTGTGTTGGTACCAGATGACTACACTGTTACCGGATGACTATAGGATGCTGGTACTGGATGGATATTTTTAGGTACATGTATCAGATGGTTTCTGGAATGTTTTGGTGCAGATACCAGATGACTTCCAGTGTGGGTACCATATGACCTCTAGTGCAGGTACCGTATGACTTCCATTGCAGGTACCAAATGACCTCTAGTGCAGGTACCAAATGACTTCCAATGCAGGTACCAGATGACCTGGAGCGCTGTCTTAGACCCTATCTTAATACCATTTCCACAACAAGGTAATTAGAGGGATTATATCACATTAATAATTATTCTAACTATTAATAAACCATGAAAACCACAACTAAATGTTCATTACCGCATGTGCACCAAGAAGTGGTTAAGGGAGTATAAAAATGAGTAAAATGGGTGTATTACTTATGATTTCAAGGAAAAATGATTGATATATGAGGCAAAAATGAGGTAACTATAGATGTCAAAAGGGAGCCTCGACATTTCCCCCATTCCCAATCTATTGCATGTCCTCATGCAATGATGATCTTCAAAATTTCAAAATTGGTGCTATTTTTGTATAAATTGAGCATTCCCTGAAGTTCCATGCTTCGTTAGCTCATTAGGCTCTCCTGCCTTCATTACCTTATTAGGATAAAAGTGACATAGTCATGGTTTAAATACCATATCAATGGATAATCTTGGCCATTCATAATGAAAGTCACTTTTCAAAATGATGAGTTAATAATAAGGCAGATGCACCAATAGACATATCGAACAAGATAGGGATGAATGTGGAAATTTCACTTTAAGGGGATAATACATTTAGGAGTAGGTATGACAGTTCAGAATAGGAAGTGTACATAGTAATAAAAACAGTTAAGCACATGATTTAAAACGATTCTTTAATAGAAAGAGCATGAAAAAAATAGCCCATACCTCCAATCACCTGAAGTAATAACAATGTCAAATACAGGACAATGATCATATCATTTTGATACCAGTACCGGATTATTAACTTGTACCAGAACAAGATTCTTCAGTACTGGAACAAGATAGTACCGAAACATGGTTCTATAGTACCAGAACAAGACAATATCGGAACAAGATTCCGCAGTACTGACACAAGATAGTACCAGATGCACTTGATAAGGTACCTGGTCTTTATGATCTTTAAAACTGGAACTTACAGGCCTCACATTGTGGCTGGAATACTCTGATTTTTAAGCTGTAGATGATGCTAGCAATCACTGGTACTGGATCAAACTGTAGGTGCTTTAGACCAAGATTCAAAACTGGAAGTGCTGAATCTGCTGAGATTTCCTTCTCTCTCTCTGCTATGCCTGTTGGTTTTCATATCCTCATGTAAACTCTTATTAACACACAAAAATTGCTGCAAGCTGAAAGAAGACTACGTGGAACTAGTGCATGTTGAATGAAAGATGGAAATGAAGTATGCCAAAGCTGAGAGTTGCTGAAAATATCCTGCAAAAAGTACATTAAAAAAAGATTTAAATTTTTGTATTGTTGGTACAGGAACCTATTGGTTTCTGTATGAGCAGTACCAGAACATAAAAAATGTAAAAGAACTAAACCAATACTGCTATTATGAGAGAAGAAATAAACATTGATGTTATGCCAAAGAAAAAACCAAAACTTAAACTTTATCCATGCTTTTAAATTTGGAAATGAAATTAATTTTAAAACATTACAAGCATAAATGAAATTCCTAAATTACTTATTACATACAATTTCATCTATCATTAACAATTTTATGCCGAGGAAACCATGTTAATTATGATGGGGGATTTTTCCTCTCATCCTTAAACATGAAAACATAAGTGGTCTTTAATAAATGAGAGACCGATAGGAAACCAATCATCCATGTTTAATTTCGCCGAGAATTTATGTCATTCAAGTAATATTGATACGGTTCACATTTGAGTTTATTAGACTCCTACACTTATGGGTCCCACTTCTAGGAAAATGACATCCTAGGTATGAATGATGGGGTCTTAAGACCATCTTACAGACATTCTCAATTGACAATTAGATGAGGTTCATTAGCCTTTTGTTCAACCATGCATGCTTCTTCTTAAGGATTTACATAAGTATATTGTTCATACAGACAAATATAGATTAGGCATACAAAAAGACTTCAAAATGAGAACCCATTGCCAACAAGCCTATTAAGTACTCTGACGGGGTAATTTTGATATCTAAGAAATATCCTCCCCACGCAGAATGCCCCATTTCCCACGAGCATGTTTAGTACCCTGATGGGTTTGCCTAGTTATACCACATGACAATACCCGCTGCCAACATACATGTTCAGTACCCTGACGGGTTAGCCTCTTACACCCATTTTCCATCAAAGGTTCCTGTCCCAAACTTACCCTTAAGATAAAATTTATAGATTGCTTTCGCATGGGTGAACAGGGAAGCATCTTTGAAAATATTTTTACAGGATGGGATGGTATTGGGTTGGAAGATATTTTACAGATTTCCCATAAAAGATTGTTCATATGAAAAATAGACTTATGTATTGTGATTAGTCAAAATACATATCATGATCAAACTTAATGTGTCGTGGATGAGGCCATGAGAGAATGACCTAAAGGTGCCTCTAGTCCCCAAGTTAATCTTCTCCATATAATATTGTGTTCCCTCACAAGTAGAAGTTTCATTCACTCTCCTACTACTATTTGATAAGAATGCTTGAATATCAAGTTTTGATATGAAACTAGGATGTACAAGTTACCTATGGGCATCATTATGCAGACCTTAAATATTTTGTAAATCTCCATAATATTTTAAATATTAGACTTATGAACAACTATCATTATTAATAGTAAAAAATCTATATGTAATAATAAGAAGAAATAACCTAAGTTGTTTTGGTTTTTGATGTTAGATCAATATTATCTTCATCGAATTTCATTTATTTGAAAATAAACATGAAAAGATGTTGCATTTATTTAGGTCTAAGTTAACTAACATGCATCTTTACTCTATCCTATCTGAGAATAAGAAACCATATTTCACGTGTAAGAATATTTCCAATGTAACCATGTGCGTAACAAGTGTAGAAATACATTCATACTTGGGTTTGAAAGATAAGCTTTAATGTATACCACAATACGAAGAACCATCTACTTTTATGATGGTGTGAAGAGTTGTTGAAAAGAGAGTGGTGGTTCAATCTGGTTGTCGTCTGGAACCAATGTTCGATATAGTCATGATGTTCTTGGTTCAATTGTTAGTTTAAACCACTCTACATGTCTCCCTCTATCATGCCTTGCTGATCGTCTTCTTTCAAATGACTAGTCTCATTAGTGCATAGAGGTACTTTGGAAATGCATATAAGGAATTCCTCGATCCGAGGTTCTAATGGTTTCTCTCCATCAAATGCGGTCCACGATTTTCATGTCTCCTCGAAAGATTGGAAAAGGGAATCAAATGAGACTTCTAGATCTTCTTATAGATGTGGAGCGACATTTAAGTTCTTGATTGCTGTCAAAATTTGTTCTTCCTGAGAGGTTGAGATTGAGATACCAGCTGTTGCTAGGATTTGAGAGAGTTCTGTCAAACTCTTGACCATATTTGAGTTCTTGTTTTTGGTTGATGGGTCATGTTTCACACATGGATTAGTGTAGAGGGGTGATTCTTACAGTTCCCCAAAAATTTTAAAAATTCTGAAGAAATAAAAAGAAGCAAACTAAAAGAAAATTTAAGCAAACCAATTATATAGTCGAAGCGCCACCATGCTACTAGGACCTTGTTGTCACCAAGTTATATATTCACAGAAGTTAGATTCTCTTCTCGTATATAAAAAAATGGCTAATGCTAATAAAACACAAATTCTAACTACTATAAGGAAGATGACAACCTAAATTTGGAGTGACCCCACCAAAGTGGATGCGTAGGTTCTTACCTCTCATCTTACCATCTTCTCTCCGCCCTTAGGTTGTCTTTAAAAGCACACCACACTTGCATAAAAAAAAACATAATTGCATGAAAAGAAACACACTTGCATGAAAGGAACAATCAAGGCTTTGGAGAAATAAAATCAACCTACCTATGCTCTAATCCCTTTAGCACCTCCCCGACAATGACACCAAAAATGTGGGGCTAAATATATGCATTATTAATTCCCACAGTAAATTATCAAACATGGAGTCATAGACTTAGAGGTGCAAGCACAAGAAATGCAGGATTGGAGCCTAGTTTAGCCTAATCTAAACTAGTGATGGTAAACACAATTAATGCGATAAAGAAAATGGAAATTAACTCAACTGACTGGATATAAACTAACACCTTGGGATGAATCCCATCATGGGGAGGCCATATCTCACAAGTTAGACCCTTAATATGTCCTTTGGTGATTGAAGCTATGTGAAATTAAAGGGAAATGAACCAAAGTATAGGAAAATAAAGCAATCTGAAACCAACTCCGAGAAATTTAATGAAAACAATCTAAAATCAATCTTGAGAAAACAAGCTGAAATAAAAGGCAATCAAACAAGGCTGGAAATGAAATCTAAACTCAAAATTTTCCACAATTAGATCCATCAATCATGGAGAAGAATGAGAAGGAATAAGCAAAGATGATACTGTAGTGATGTGAAGCAAATAATTGAAATTCTTATGCGACAAAAAAGAAATACCGACTCTGTCAAGAAAGTTGAATGTTAGGTGGGTTAAGAAGAGATGAACATAGAATTTTCAATGTAAACTGTAGAACTCGACAAAGAATAATCGTAAAGAAGGGAGGAATGCTTCTCTAGTTGACTCAAAAGGTTGAATGTACACAGTCAAATACAAAGCTGGAAAAATGGTTGAAGAAAATGAAATTGATTTTTGGTGACAATTGTCTAACTTAGAGGACATAGGTGCAATCAACCAAGAAAGGAAAGAAGGTGAATGAAAAGGAATAGATGCATGATGGGTGGTGTGTGTTAATGTGCAAGTTTTGGGTGCAAATAATGAAGAAAAGAGAGGGATGATATGCTCATAAACAAATGTAAATTCCTATGCATGGGAAATCGATCTGTAAGCACATCATGCAGGATGGAACACACTCTAAATTGTAAATAATAAGTGTGGTTCTGAGCCTATGTTTATGTGTCTTCTATTTATATATGAATTCACATATCCAACTAAAGATAAAAAATCTATTTTATACATTTGACACGGCTGGGAAAGAAAAACACTATTTAATAATGCGAGCAACAAATAGATGGAAAAGTAATCAAGCATGAATGGGCACAATTAAAGCAAGGCACAAAGCAATTAATTGTTGGTCAAATAATCATTAAGCACATAAATATAGCAACATGAAAACACATATATTGGAAGGTTGTGAAGGTAGTATGATTGAGGTTAAATGTAAAATGATGATGCTTTGAGTTGAAGGGCATCAATTCGAGTTGTCCATGAAACCAGTTGCAGAATCAAATTGCAGAATTGAAACACATAGTGCATGGAAATCAAATCAAATAAAATTCATAAACTAATTAACAAAATAAATAACAACATGGACATAGCCGGATCGAGGGGCCCTATCCGAACTAGGCATGCTCTTGGAAGAGTAATTCAGATCGACACTAGAATGATGCATCAAATCTCATCCATGAACTGTTCTCATTTATTAGAAATCAAAATCTCTGATTACAATTCTTTTCTTATCAATTCCATCTCTTTATAATGAATCTCTCCCTAATACAATTTCATGAATGATAATCATTGCCCTCTCTTGATCCATGAGGCTCTATTTATACATGAAATCCATGGAGGAATGTATAAAACCAAATTCCCCAAACTCAGATTTTGGTTAAAACCAATTTTACAATTTTAGAACAAAATCAAACAAATCCGGGGTTTTCACTAGTTTGGGCAGATTCGAGTTAGAGATCCACCTATATCTTCGAAACCAATTCAAATTTTGAAAAAGTGCTCGATTTTTTCTCACTTTTTCACCTTCTGGACAAAACCCATATCTTAGAATTGCGATATCTGCCTTCATTTGCATGAAAATCGAGGCTCAATTGGTAGTTTGATATTTTTACCAATTTTTGCAGAATCGTTCCCTCTGAGCTAGAGGTCCTCACGTGTGAGATGGGTGAATTGTAAAACATGCATCCACATGCCGACGTCGTTCTAGACAAAACCCATGTCCTCGAGTTTCCTCTAGAAGTGTGCCAATATTTCGAACTATAATCTAGTACCGGATGCATGTAGAGTGTGTTTGTATCGGATGACTGTATTGGTACTGGATGATTGTAGAATGCTGGTATCGAATGGCTATTTTCAGGTACATGTACTGGATAAATTCTGATGGAGGTACCAGATGTTTTCTGGAATGTTTTGGTGTAGGTTCCATACGACTTCTGAAATGTTTTGGTGCAAGTACCGGATGAATTCCAATGCGGGTACCAGAGGACCTCTAGTGCGAGTACTGGATGACTTCCAACACGGGTACTAGATGACCTCCAGTGCGGGTACCAGATCACTTCTAGTGCGAGTACCAGATGACCTGGAGCACTGTCTTAGAACCCTGTCTTAATACGATTTCCACAACAAGGTAATTAGAGGGATTAGAGCACATTAATGATTATTCTAATTATTAATAAACCATAAAAACCATAGCTAAACGTTCATTACCTCATGTACAACAAGAAGTGGTTAAGAGAGTATAACAATGAGAAAAATGGGTGGATTACTTATGCTTTCAAGGCAAAATGATCGATATATGAGGCAAAAATGAGGTAACTGTAGATGTCAAAAGGGAGGCACAACATAGCTTGACATTTGTATGGATCCAAATCTTGTCTTATGATTTTCACATTTTTATGAGTTACTTTCTGAATATGATCAACCATAATCGAAAAAAATAAGTAATGGGAATTGGTTTTGTCAAAACCTTTATTTGCAGCTTTCATGGATTTTTTTCTTTAACGATACACAAAGAGAGGCCTTTAAATTGGTTGAAATTCACAGATTCCATCTCTGTCAATATATTTTAGAAGGCTAAGTGGTATATTTTGGGTTTAATGCTTCCCATTTCCATATCCTTGTTGGCACCAAGGTTTTTGCAAGAAGGTGCATGCGCCGCAAGTTTTCTATCACGCGACACAAAGGTTTAGTGCCGATCGACTATATTCAACCGCACACGCTAACCATTTTTTCACTTCGCGCAAGGACTTGTAAATATCACATACATATCAAATCCTTGAATATTAGCGTAATGATTATAACCATTCTTGTAATCGATCGATTGGTCATGGTCAAGATTTTTAGTGAACTGGCAAGTTTGTTATGATTGCCATGCTTTTGTAGAGATATAGGGAATGCATGGGAACATGAAAGGGGTTGGTTGATAACTTCTAGTTCATTTGAGGTTCATTGTAATGGTAGAGCTGTAAGTGGTATATGAGAGAGAAAGTAGATTGAGATCTGAATATTTGATGTTTAGTTTAAGCTTAACAGGTCTCTGCACAAGATACAACTCTCCATGTATCTGAATGTACCACTATGATTAATGAAAGAAGGCACGAGGCCCAAATTTATATTTTCTATCATGTACTATGTTATGAATGTATTTTGTTATAGATGTTAGACTGCATGATGCTTATATGAATGGATATTAACTAATATGCATCTCTTAGTGAAGTGTTTCCTGTCTGTATTGTACCATCATTCTATGCACAAACATTCGGTGTCTGTGATTCTCATGCGCATCTCAAGTGAGGCCTTATTTAGTCACTGACTATTGAATATGTTGACACAAATGGGGTATTTGTTGGTAAAGTTTTTCAAACCATGGGTTTGAAACTTTGAGCCACCATTGTCGGGACCTGAAGATTTTGTGCTACATGGTGGAGTAAGGCCATGACGTGGAAACCTTCCAGGAAGGAGATAGAAGAATGGATCTCTAAGTAGGACGAGTTTGCATGACGAGAGACCAAGGATTTGTGAATCAACCTAGAACGATGGAAACACAGGTACATATATATTTAGATCTACATGAAATTTTCTTTGCTGAGTTTCCTTGTTTATTACATGATTGGGTAAAAATATAGACAAAGATTAACTCTGTGTGGCGAGCCCAAGAACCATTGGTTTGGGACCAAGAGGCGGTAACTCGATTGAAATCTGTGGAAAAAAATGGTCCAGAGCCATCGATTTTTGTTTTTATACTGTGAAATAAGGATATATCATAGAATTTGCAATTAAATGCAGTGAATCTTTCATTAGTGTTGGAAGAAAGTTTGTAGCCTATCATAGAAGAAGGTTGTTAGAATAAATACCATTGTGGATCAAAATGTTATTCATAGAGAAGGGATGATGGACATGGAGCTCGATAGGATGAAAGTGTAAACCCCCTATGCGAAGGGGGAATGAAAAGAGGGGGTAGAAGACGAGATAACGTGAAGAAAGAATGGATCTAGAAGGTAAGAGGAAAAAAAGAGTTGAATGTTGCATAAGAAGAGTCGAGTTGAGGAAGCGATTCGAGTAGAAAATCAAAGAAGGGAGAACAAGGGGTGATGAACAAGTATAAATATCTAATATGAAGAGAAGAGAAACCATGCTAGAAGGGTTCACGAGAGAAATATCTGTGCCAGAGAGAAGTGTAAAAGGTAGGATGTCAAAGAGACGTGGCATAGAGAAAGAGGTATTAAAAGAGGATACTAGAGAAGGTAGTGGTTGAGTTGTAGAGAACAAGGCTAGATCTGATTGGATAATGAGAAAAGGAGTTGAATTCGAGGAAGACGAGGCACGATTTATTATTAACAATAACACAAAAGAGGGTGATGAAGGCGCAATCCATGAAAGAGAAGAGATCTTGGTTGCTGGAAGGAGGCTCTCGTGGCTCAATATAGGAAGCTCTTTTGGATCCATCATCGAAGAAGATGAGATAGTGTGGAAGAACCCACTCTTTGAACCACCCCCCTTGTGAATTTTTAATCAAGAAGAAAGAACCAAAGAAGAAAGTGTAAAGGTGAGAGAAGTAGAAGAAGAAAGTTCAAAAGCAAGAGACGTGAAAGAAACAAGTGGAGTAGAGACTAAAGTTAGTGACACTTCACAATATTTGTTAGTAATAGTAGTAACTAGTAGAAATCAGTCAAGAATATCAAGTTCCAGTTCAAATATGGCCAATTATGATTCGACCTTTCAACTTCCTGCATTTCATGGGATGGAAAGAGATGATATAGAACAACATTGGTTCACCTATGAAGCAATATAGTCTATTAAGCGAGTCACATACGAGGTGTCTAAGATCACGTAGTTGGAGACTACATTCATAGATAGAGCTTTGATGCGATACATGAAGTATAAATTCATTGCATCGGTGGGACATGCAAGGTCCCTCACATAGAGAAGAAGAGATCTCCTTATAGAATTCCAAAAACCTAAGTCAGAGTCATAGTGTATAATACAGATCAAGGAGATTAAGAAACAATTTGGAGAAATTGAGTGGGACTACTACCAACGGTTCAATATCCCATTGGACATAATCACTTTTTAGATCAAGGATTTCCAACATAGAGTGTGGTTTATTATGTGAACTCCTCCCTCATATTCAAGTCCCGCTCACACATCAAAAAGTGACGACTCAGTGGGAATCCATAGAGTTTGCAATGTGTTTGGAGTCTACACTGGGAGGTGGCAAGACGTTCACAACACTGTTCCAGGTGCAATCCCAACTTAAGAACCTCACCATGCAATTGCAAGACATAGAAAAATTGAAAGTCGGGCATGAGAATGTTCAGTGTACCCTGTTTCGCGCAGAAGGTCGCCATTAGAATGAGTGTCCTGCGCTACAAAATTACACGACGACTAGCACACCAAATCCATTTCCAACTGAGCTACAAACTAACTCGTGTGAAATTTGTAGAAATAGGGTCATGCACCTCCTCATTGCTCAACACTACAAAAGTACTAGAAGATGACACACACTCCATTATGCGAGTTCTGCAAATCTATGGGGAACGATGTGAATGATTTTTAGTGACTACATTTGATGAAGGATCACATCGCATATGCTTACTGAGTCTAAGAGGAGAATAAGGGTGGAGGTCATGGAGGATTCGATAGAGTAGGCCTCCAGGGAGGCCAAAGAGGAAGATATAGAAGAGAAACATGTAGAGGATATGGTGGGGGAGGAGGCATATAACACACTTGTCTCAATTGTGTTGAGACAAGCCACTTGGCGCGGTTTCATACCAAGTCATGTGCATTGTGTGGTTATTTCCACAATGTAGACTATGTCATGGAGGATTTTATGGAGTTGTTGGATAAACGGGAAGAAAAAATTGGGAGCTGCCACATGGTGACTACTGAGCCATGTGAAGAATAGAAGTTGATGTACATGAAGTAACCTGAGGAGGTATTCACACAGAGACTGACTTGCATAAAGGAGAGTGCTCAGGATAACTGTTAGAAAGAAAAATTAGGAAAATAATGTAAGAACTTCCTAAGTTTGACGTCGCACAACAAAATGAATTCCTACATGACATGCAAAAGGAAATGGATGAAGAACATATGTGTCAAGAGTTGTGATGCATGGATGAGATACTTGCACACGAGGAGTTGTGATGTGTGGATGAGATACTTGTGTGTGAAGAGTTGTGACACATAGCGCGTGAAGAAGCACAACGTAATACTTACCCAAAGACTAACTCAAAAAAATAGGTAAGTGAGTTATTGCGTTGTTGTCTCAAGGTGTTGGGTGATCCCATCATTACCAAGAAATTAACCCAAATGTTGAAGAGATGTATGGGGGAAAGTGAGAATGAAGCTACTATTTCTTCCCCACTACTAGAAAGGGATGTGCACCATATCATTAGGAGTAAGTGCATGAGCAAAGAGTTCAAAATTACAATCAAATTAGGAGAATATGAGATGGACGAGATCATGTTGGACTTAGGGTATGATGTGAACATTTTCCCAAAGAAATCGTGGGAGTTGATGGGAAAACCAAAATTGGTGTGATATCCCATTCAACTTAGGCTAGCAAATCAATACAAGATCTATCTTATTGGAAAACTAGAGAAGGTCGAGGTTAACGTTGATGGAGTAAAAACAAAGGCATATTTTGAAGTAATCGAGATTATGGATGATTCAGACCCATATCCAACCTTGCATGGAATTTATTGGGCATTTGATAACAATGTTGCATTGAATTTGAAGCAAAKGTAGTTGTCTTTTGAGACAGACWCTCTATGTGCATTGCTCCGCTGGTTCCGGTCGAGGGTGACAAATACTATGAACTAGTAAATGAAGATGCACAAAGCTCGATCATTGAGAATATATACAATATCACAGGGTGAAAGGAGGATTATGTAAACYGGATAATTGAGGGCGAGTTGAGYTGTAGGAGTGTTTTMTCATATGCCATGGATTTATAAGATGCGATGACACAATGGCAAGATAATCTATATGAAGTGTCAACTAGGAGATGTGCATGAATCACCAAACTATTGCACTAGGTTGGATCAGAGCTACACAACATACCGAGGTTTGATGGGATAGAACAATAGCTAAATTTATAGTGAAAATGGAAGATTATGTGCCTGAGGCCAAGAGGATTCAGGCCATGGATGCATTAGTGAAGGGAATACATGTCTAGTAGTGGGTGATGCACTGTACAAAATTACAATACCAGGCACAAGTCATTGAACACATTAGAGTTAGGTTACACCTCATGATCGACTTTGAACTGGTTAGCAGATAGAAGGGGACTGAGGATCCGCATGAATACATTTGGTTCTTCGAGTGATGTTGGAAAACTAAATACATGCCTCGATTACAATGGGTTGATGGATTTGTTCGCACTATGGATATAGTCCCTAAAAGATGGTACATTTAGGATAAGCCCAGGAGCTAGTCCAACGACTGGAAAAAAATAAGTAATCGATTCTGCATAACATTCAAGTTTATGTCGGAGTTATCCGTGCAAAGATATATTTTATTGAAGGTGAAGAAGTTTGCATTCACTAAACAACCCAAAGACTCCACGCAGAAGGTAGTATGTGCCTATCACAAGCCAATGGTGATGTTAAATTAGCTAGTGTACTATTGGAAGGTAGATAACAATGATGCATAGGAAGAGGATCCTCAGAGCTTACAAATAAATGAAACTGAGGGCAAGGGCGTAGTTTAAGGGAAGGCTTCCAGTAGCACAATGCCAGACTATACACAACTGCTAAATATGAAGAAACAAAATATAGGAATATAAGAGGTGCCAAAGTTGGTGAGAATTGGTGATTATTGGGATCAGGAAACAATGATATAATTGGTGGACTTGTTGAAAGAATATGAGGACCTGTTTTCGAGAAGTTTTTCTGAGATGAAGGGTATTTCAATATCCCTAGGGGAGATGAAAATCTAGCTGAAACCAAATGCCAAACTAGTAAAAAAACGACCATATTGGTTGAATCCAACATATAAAGAAAAGGTGCGTAAGGACTTGTATCACATGCTAGATGCAGGGATCATTGTCCCAGTGGAAGAATCCAAATGGATCAACCATATGGTAGTGCAACCAAATAATATGGGTGATCTATGGATTTGTGTAAACTTATGGTGCCTTAGTGCATCCTGCATACACGATCCCTTTCCTACACCATTTACAGACGAAGTGTTGGAGAACATGGGTGGGCATGAAGCTTATTCATTCACAAATGGATTTTCAAGTTACCATCAGGTGTACATCGCAGAGGAAGACATAACTAAGAAAACATTTGCAATAGAGTGGGGCTCATTTGCATAGACTATGATGTCATTTGGTTTGAAGAATGCACCTGCGGTGTTCTCCAATATTGTTGTTGCAACTTTCAAGAGTTCATGTACACATTTTTGGGAGTATAATTAATAATTGGATGGTGTTCAATGTTCTCAAAGAGCATATGCAAGTATTACTGTTGATGTTGGATAGATGTAGGTAGTTATAGATCTCTTTAAGCCTAAAAAAGTGCATCTTCTGGACACCGTTTGGGACTCTATTAGGACATGCCATCTGCTAGGAAGGGTTTTTAGTTGATTAAGAAAATATTGTAGCAATTGTGGACATGTTAGCTCCAACCCTCGTAAGAGAGCTGCACACAACCTTGGGACATATGTGATACTATAAATGGTTCATACACAACTATGCAAAGGTTGCTGCACCATTGGAAATATACTGTGTAAGGATACCAAGTATGTCTGGACACATGGATGCCAGTAGGAGTTAGACACACTAAAGGAGAGATTAGTGACTGTGTCAATCCTTATATTTATATATTGGACCAAGATCTTCCACGTACACTTGGATACGCCATCCATTGCACTTGATGTAGTGCTTGTGTAGCCAAAAGAATACAATATTGATCATCTGGTCCACTTTGCCAACATAAATTTGTCCAATTCTTAAAGTAACTATACAACTATGGAGCGTGAAGGATTGACGATGGTTTATGCCTTACAAAAATTTAGACACTACTTTCTTAGCACTCCCTTCAAGTTTTTCACTGATCATTTAACACTTGAATACTTGGTGAACAAGCCAATGTTGGGGGGGGAGGATATGCCGATGGTTGTTACTCTTCCAAGAGTTCGAGTTTGAAGTTGTGGTCAAACCTGACAAGCACAATGTGGGGCTCAACATCTCTCAAGGATAGATTCAAGGGAAGCTATAGGTAGTATGGATGATGAGTTATCCAATGCATAGCTCTTCAGGGTTGAGGGAGTGCCCTATCAACTTGTAGAGATTGTGGCACACCTTACAACAAGGAATTTGATGGAAGCGAACACCTAGGCACATTGTCAATAATTGGTAACTTGGAGCACTGATTACTAGTTGATTGTAGGGAAATTGTACAAACTCAGTGTTGATGGGATCTTGTACATATGTGTGTTGGAAAATGAGCATGAAATGGTTCTCTATAAGACACATGAAGGCATTGTTGGTGGAAATCATGCATAGAAGGAAACCATGCAAAACTTGATGTGCATGAGATTATGGTGGATGTCGCTAGTTGAAGAATCTAAGGATTATTGTAAGTGATGTGACATTTTCCAACAGATCGATAATCCATTAACGCGAGATGAACTACCATTCTTTCTGGTCATCGTGCTAGAGCCATTTGAGAAACATGCAATTGATTTTGTAGGCTTCATCAATCCTTTAGTGCACATAGTCGGTGCATGGTATATCATCACCCCGACATAATACTCGACCCGTTAGGCAAAATCTGTGCTGATAAAGGATTGTACTATGGAGATGATCACACGATTTATTTTCGAGAACATTATCACCAGGTTTAGATGTCCAAAGATACTAATGAGTGATCAAGGTGCACACTTATTGAATGATACCATCTACGTGCTAACTCAAGAGTTCATGATCCATCATCAAAAGAACACACCATATCATCCAGAAGCCAATGGCACCATTGAAGCACTCAACAAGATATTGGAGCATGCACTAACCATTGTATGTAATGTACATTGTGACGATTGGGATTGGTGGATTACAACAATCTTGTAGTCATATAGAACTACCCGCAAGAGATTGACTCAACTCACATTGTTTAGGTTAGTCTATGGAAAATAAGTGGTAATGCTATTATAATTTGTGGTACCAAGTCTTAGGATCTCAGTTGTGACACAATTTTCGAATGGTCAGTCACTGCAAATATGGTTGGATGAGTTATTGGAATTGGAAGAGGATTGATTGCAGGACATAGCCATATGGTGGAGAAATATATCCATAAGGCTTGATGTGATCACAACATTCGATGCAAGACTTTACAACATGGATATTTGGTATTACTGTATGACAACAAGTTCTTGAAGCACCTGGGTAAGCCACACATGCGTTGATTAGGACCCTTTAGAATTTTATACACCAGTGAGGCTGACACAACAATTTTAGCAATGCTCTAGGGCCTGCCCCTCAAAGGATTGATTAATAGTAGTCAAACGAAGGCATATTACGACCTGCAAGGATCAAATGCGCCATGAATTGATGAAGTTTTAGTGTTAGCGTATAGTAGGATTTAGGTAGGCATGAATAAAGGCATTTATAAGATGCAATTATTAGTAGGATATGACAATACAGGTAATATAAGAGACATGATAGGTCATACCCACACATATTTAGAAGATTCAGAAAAATTTAAGGGTTAAGTGCTAGAGTAAATACTAAAGGATAGAATAACTGGATCCCATAGGTGGAAAATTGGACACACAGGATGATACAATGACACACAAGTTGGTAGTTTGCACCACGATAGATTCATGACTATGTGGGGAATGGGAACAATCATAGTAGCATGTACAATCGATGGAAAATACTTACAATGGGCTTAGAATCAAATGCACAACTGGGTAAGTGACAACATGGGGGAAATGACCCACACAATTATTTATGCTTACCATTTCCCCCCTATTGGTCCCAATTGTCAAGTATTATACTACAGAGTCCAGGGATATTAGATATTTGGGTGAAATCTAATCTGAGCCAAATAGCTGAACTTGGTTCCTACCTAGCTTCGGGCCCAAGTGAAACCTATAGGTGGTCCAATGATCGAGAAAGGATCAGACTATAGGATCTAGCAACGTCAGAGATTCAACCCACCCGAGGATTCCCTAGAGAAATGGATACTTCCAACAAGCGAGAGGAATGCGCTAGACTATAGGAAAAAAAGGAATCCCAAATGCTAATGGTTGAGATCCAAAGAGTAGTACACATTCAAGAATGTCTCTTGGGCAGGGGACCCATCTTACAGTTTTCCAACTGCAACACTCGGGACGTGGTACAATTAATTGAATTGTGCTTTGAAGCTTAGGCAAAAGTCATCCCAACGCCTAAGGGATGGGAGTAGGTGATCCCTAGGAAATTGGCCAAGCCCATATATGAATCTGACAGTCTGAAACCAATGGATATACCTCATATCATGTGTAGCTGACCTGGTCTTAACCAAAGACATGAAGAAGATGAAGGACAAACATGATGGAAATATCATCTTAGGTGGTGTCTTGGAAGTCACTAGGGTGATAATTCTAGGTCCTGAACGAAGGACTTGGTTGGAACGATGTAGGAGATTCAAGGCACACACTTGTTCATCACTTGCATGGTGGATGGAAAATATCCGGAGAAGGTCTAGACTGAGATCAATGACAACGAGTTTGAGATCCTTGGTGAATGAAGGAAGAATTCACATTTGTATATCAAGGGTTGTTGAGACATTTAAGGTCCTAAGAATGTCCACCACACCGACCGAGATGAACATATTTTTCTTAGGTAGGGACTGCTCGAGGCATTCCACTAGTTTGATTCCAGAGTTCCAACACTTCATCACCAAGCTAACAAAGAAGGTAGCATCCATCGCCTCCGTCACACTGTAATGGAGTTCATTGTCTTGAGGAGGAGCCAAAAAATAGTGTTGGGGGATTATTGGCACCAAGGTTTTGGCAAGACTGCGTGCATACCACAAGTTCTGCATGGCACGACATAAGTTTTGTACTATGCAGTGCCAAGATTCAGTGCCCTTCGACTATTTTCTACTGTGCATGCTAACTAGTTTTGTAGTGCACACAAGGACTTGTAAAGATCACATGCATATCAAATCCTCGATGATCAACGCAATGATTATAACCATTCTTATAGCCAACCGATTGGTCATGGGCGAGGTTCTAAGTGAGATAGAAAGTTTGTTATGATTGTCATGCTTCTTTAGAGATATAGAGAATGCATGCATACATGAAAGGGATTGGTTGTTAACTTCTGGTTCATTTGAGGTTAATTATAATGGTAGAGTTGTAAGTGGAATATGAGAGAGAAAGTAGATCAAGATCTGAATCTTTGATCTTTGGTTCAATTTTAATGAGTCTCTATGTAGGCTATGACCCATCTATGTATCTGAATGTGTCGTTGCGATTAATGAAAGAAGGTATGATGCCCGAATTTATACTTCTCATCATGTGCTTTATTATGAATGTATGCTATTATAGATATTAGATTTCACCATACTTATATGAATGAATAGTATCTAATGCGCAACTCTTTGTGAAGTGTTTTTGTCTGTATTGTTCTGTCATGCTATGCACAAACATTCAGTCTCTATGATTCTCATGTGCATCTCGGGTGAGACCTTATTCAATCCTTGACTATTGAATATGCCGATGCAAATGGGGTATTTGTTGGTAAATTCCTTCGAACCCTAGGTCTGAAACCTTGAGCCAACAATCCTCTGACGTAGTAAACCATGGAGTGTGGACCCCTACTCTTCCAACTATTACATATGAGTGAGTATCTACTATTTATTTATTTTTTGAAAATTGTGCAAATAATGTTTGTTTGTAGTGCATTCTCCATTGCTTTATTTTGTGATTTTTCTACAACTATTTTTTGTTTGTAGTCTTTAAATTGTGACATTTATGTGTTACAATATTCCATTTTTAAATTTTCTTTTATAATTCAACAATTGTGGAATCAAGGAAAGGAGATGAACAATTCCCTACTTATGAGGTGATCCTATTTCATCACAAAGAGATACAAATTCCATGTGAGACTGGAAATATTGGACTCCTCCAAGGAATGTGGGGAGTTGTCAAGGTTATAGAACATTGAGTGAATGGATGAAAAAGGAAAACTTTAAAGGAAAACCACATTTTGGCACATGCCTTTAAAATAAAACCCATCACTTAATGTCCTTGTGTTTTGTTGTAAACTTATATATATATATATATATATATATATATATATATATATATATAAGATAAAATAAGGTCTTAATCTCGAGAATAAACCCTTAACTTCAAAAATACCAAAACATTCACACCATAAACAACAAAAAAATATAGAGAAGAATCCTTAAGGTAGGGTAACACCATCAAATACTTCTTAAGGAAGGAATCACTCCACAAGTCATGCTTTCTACAACTACAATATGCTTCATAAGACATCCCATTGCATTGCTTCTACTTCTTTATATAGTTTCTATCTAACCTCCTTGGAACTTTCTAGTTGGTGGGACCTTCTAGTAAGCCTTCTTACAACCTTTTCTTTCACACTATATTATCCTCCAGAAGTACATTACATTCCATCCCCCTTCACATGTTCCTATGTAATAATTAAGTGGGATTATTCCATGATTATAGCCACATTACATTCATTATCCCCCTTGGGTACCTCCCTTGGTACCTCATATTACCTCCCCTAGGTACATTACATTCCATCCCCCTTCTCATATTTAATCCTCAAAACATGGGAGGAAGCCATACAACATGACCTATTAAGCAACGTAGTGAACTAGTATAAAACACAAGCATCCTTCCATCCTAGTGAAATGTGAACATGGGGTCTAACTACTTCCTTGAAACTTTGATCTCGATTCTAGTAATTCCTTTGGTTCCATGTTGTTGCTATGATACTTTGATATCTCCATGCATTTCTTTTAGTCCTCTACGTGCCTCCATATTGGTTCCCTTTCTAGTTACATGTTGGTCCATAATAAGTTTGTTGATGCTCACACCTTTGCCTTGATGAGTGTTGTCTACTCAGGTGGTGTGGGTGGTGATATACATCAAACTTAGCTATGAATTCTTATTGCTTGGAATCTTCAACATGGGGTTCCTTTGAGTCATTTACCTTTGTATCTTTTTCTTCCCTTTTTATGCCCTTCATGAGGATTTTCTTCATGTGCTTTTGTAGGCTCTTCTTTTGATTCAACCTAAGGCTCTTCATTTGATGTGTCAATAGGTACTACAATTAGTTTTCTTGTAAGAACTTTCTTAGGTGCCCTGTTGGGCCCTTCTTATTTAGTAAGAGAGATATCCTACAATGTAGTTTTCTTTTTCTTATACCAAAGCTTCAAAAACTTTTGTTGCACATTAATATTAACTATACCGACTAAGTCCATGCAAAGATATCCTAAAACAATATCCACATGATTCATACCTATTGCATTGAAATTGGAATGCAAAACATATTTATCTATAGTAATCTTCAAATATTTAAAATTTTGAACATTGTCACGCTCCACCTGTGTGCTTTGAATATGCTTTGTTGGGACTTGTTGTGGCAGCAAAAACCCCCGTTTACTTTTGCTTTTACAAGTGAAAGGAAAGGCACCCCCTACTAAAATTTCAATCTTATTGCCTAATCCTCTGCTGCTTGAGCCTATGTTATTTCTTTGCCTACCTTGAGGGAGTTGGGGGATTAATCTTGATTAACTTTGATTGGTGTTGATTATTCATTTCGATAAGATGATTTTAAATGTCTTCAAGATTATTATTGACCTATGATGTTTCGTTGACATTTGTGTGAAATAATTGACACGTTGGTTTTGGACCTTTTGCTGATTCTGAAGTGCTCAATGATCCTATGTGGTTGCAAGGTTTGATGTTCTATTGCATGTATGGAATGAGTTTGTTGTTGAAGATTTATTGAATGGATAACTCAATTTATGCATCTTCCTGCTTGCATGTTGTACTTCATGATGCAACCTTTTATACTTTCGCATCTAGATCTTAATGTTTTGTTTCGAACTCTAAGTCTAGATCGCATAATTGTTGATCCCTCTTCTGATTTGAAACTTGGAACATACAATATCAAGACACCTACATATAGCCACCCATGATTTATTTTTGAAGAACCCAATGCTTATCTATAGTTTGATTTAAAGGTAGGAAATATAGTATTTATGATGTATTGACGAGTCTTCTTTTGATTGCATGGCTAATATCATTTTTCTGTTTTACATGAGCAAGTTTGCAGGGACACATCGTTCGCGTGACCACTCCAACCTCGAAAGGCCTATGGGGAATCTCTTGATCCTTGTCTACAACCTTGACCTTGATTCTTTCCAGGATTCTCCTTATTGGGAAGCATAGTACCTTGGCTTACAATTATCTCGAGGTCTAAAGCTCCCAAAGCTGTCGGATCTACCTTTCCCACAAGTCTGTCCCTGAACCTTTTCAGACTGATCTATACTGAGTCCTTTTTGGTCTTACCTCTCGCAAGAACCTAGGCCAAAAGGCCATTCATAATCTTGATTGTGAGTCCTTGTCGTGTCGTCGCTTGATGCTTGTTCTCTATCTGTCGTATGCATGGTGGGATGATGTAAGGACCTTTTCCTTGACCCGGTTTCACTTCTGCTCCTTGCGATATGAGCATGTCTACCCTCTTAGATGTGCATCTTGAGTGGACTAACCTGTGGTGTGTGCTTGGTTGGAGTCAATGTCCTATTTCCACTCGTCGCTACTTGTGACGTTAAATCGTCACATGAAGTGTCATATACTTCACCTCCATCACTTTCCCTTCGTCACAATTTTATCGCCACATCCTTCATCGCTATATATCCTTTCTCCTCTCCATGATGCCCAATTTTTAAAATCCTACCTTATACACCTTTTTTTAAATTTCGTCCCCTAGGTGCAGAACCTTGAGGGGGCATGACACCTTGACTTTTGTAATCTGGGCTTAATTTTATAACTTGTAATTCAATCTAATCTAATTTAATTTTTCTTTAATTTTTTACATATTTTTCGTATATATTTTTATTTTTATTTCAATTTTATTTATTTTAATTTTTAATTATATTCATTTTCCCCATAGTTTTGAAAAATCACATGGTATTGCCCGTGGTTCCCCCCGTAGAATGTACATGGGGTAAGTTCATTTTACATGGGTAAACCATTTATGTTAAATAAACTAACCATTTAACCATTTAACACGTACATCCTTTTTCTCGTATATGAACGTTAAAACAAAAATCAATTTTTCATTTTTATTTTCTTTTTTCATAGTAAATTTAGTTTTTTTTTTTTGATTTAGTTTTGATTTCTCCCTCACCCACCAAAATCTAACATACTATCCCCTGTCCATCCCCATTATCTTTCACATGTACCTTATAACATTTCCTATGAGAAATCAATGATCAAGACACATCTCCCTAATTTTAGGATTTCCTTCCTCCCCTCCCGAATGGCATGGGAACTATATTACTTGTTGAAACTTTATTCCCAAATGTTTTAAATCTATAACATAATATATTATAATATAATATAATTTTAATGGTCTTATGGGAGAGATCACGAGTTGATTGTTGGGAGTATCTTAGCTAAACTCCACCTCTCTTACCAAAATCCCGACAACGATACGTTATATCCAAACATGCATATTTTCTTTAACATATTTTTTT
>ML776602.1:1739121-1772409 GCA_009831015.1 Picea engelmannii
GGGTTCTTATTCAAACTATTTATAGGGGATAAACCATTTAAATCGATAATTGTTGAACTCTCTTATGCATGTGAGATTTCTTCTTTCTAGGTCGAGGATCAATGATCCAGATTCACCCATAGACTTAATCGACAACTGTTGAGCGACGTTTTTTAAACATGCATAACTTGGGCTCCAGGTGTCAAAAATTGGTCCATAATACTTCGTTGGAAAGGTATCGGATAGAGGAATGTAGCGGTAGAGGTATCCAATCCAGAAAGGTGAAAAAATATGTCAAAAAAAAAATAGAAAATAGCAGACCACATATTTGGGGGCAGAAATGGCCATGCAAACTTCAAACAACCATATCAGAGGCTATGTGTAATGAAATCAGGCCCATGATAGCTCAATGGAAATATAGAAGAGAGAAGAAAAGGATGAGATAGCGAGTGTTGGAATATACTGACTGGAAATTGTCCAAAAATTCAAAACATAGAAGAAACCCGAATTGAACTGAAGAACGATCTATGCAGACTTTAGACAGTCATATCTCAAGCTACAAAGAATGAAATTGGACCATCAATAGGTCAATGGAAAGATGATACAGAGGAGAATAAGATCAAAAGATATAGATCAACAAGAAAACACAAGAAATACCTAGAACATCTCGAGGAATAGAAGACAACACCAACAAGCTGAGTGAATAATATTTTTAAAATAAATATCATTTTTAAACTGTCATAGGATGAATGTAACCACCGAAGGGTCTCTTCATATTCTATTTGTAACTACCATAAATTACAAAGGGAAATGAAAGAAACAACCACTAGAGCTGAATAATCTCTCTTGTTTTATAAAATAGTGCTCGTTGAATGTAATAGAGGACTTTTGCCCTTTGTAATGAAAGATGGTACTATTACTTCCGAGTTAATAAAGAAATGGAAGATATGATTATTTATGCATTTATCTTCTAGATGAGTAGATAGGATCTGGTTGTATGAACTATTTCTGCACTCTGTTATATCTGCTCATGTTGTCACATGTTTCCTTGTAGGTACATAAATGATGTTATGGATGTATTGTAAAAATATTTGTCTGTGTATCCATAACATTGTTGTTTCCATTTATCATTATAATACATGAACTATTTCTGGTTCTGATGGTATTTCCTTTCAGTGTGTTAGCACTCTGTAAATTTTGTCGGGTTGAATAGACAAACGACAGAGGTAACTGTTTCAACCAACTTTAGAGATGAGACACTAGCCTGCTCAACTCGAAGAGGGATCTCTCGTGTCACTGAGTATATATATGGGAACCGGTGGCTAGTTTCGATTTGTTTGGGGGTTTTTATAAAATTGCTAGCAATGAAGGAGAGGAAAACTTTGGGCTATGGAGTCGGAAATAAATAATACATTGTCAAACCTGAGGACTATTTAGAGGAGAAAGGCTAAATCGGGTAGCGAGTCCAAGTTTATATGAAAAATTTTGCATGGCGTCAGAAGAAAAAGAAACACATAACTACATCAGAGCATTACAGAAATGAAATTGAACATAGTTCGGAAAGAGATAAACACGATCTAAATTGCTAAGCCGAGAGCATCGAATGATGAATTCTGGACCTTTAATCCTTCAATTTAGACAAGAAGAAATGTGAATGAAATATAAGCTCACATGAAACACATACTATGAAAAGAGATAAGACTCATATCAATGTCAGTTAGAATCTTTTCATAAACAGTCTAAAATCTGCCTCTGCATTTATATATTCATAATAACCCCAAAATTTACAAAGGTCTTCCTGCACATAGGGCAGACTCCCCCCTCTGCTTTCTTATTCTCTTAGATAATATATATATATATATAGAGAATATTTCTTCATGAATACAAAACGTTCAGACTTCTCGCCGTTCTAGGATTAGAGGTTAGTTACAAACGAGAAATGATTTGTAATAACCGCTACCCTTCTTTAGAGGGACCGTTAGAAACAGGTTCATCATATTTAGATGCCAACTGTCCAAAACTTGTTGGGAGGTACTTATCTTTACTTGAGAATTTATTTTAACTCAACGATCTGATCCTTTAGAGTATCTAACTAGACCGATTGATTCTCTCCAACACTTTCAGCCGTTTCGACTATGACCTCTTTCTTCTGTCGTTTGGTCCGTTTCTTTTTTACAACTCACTTGTTGATGGATAGATCCTTCATAATGGGATTAAGCCTGACTTCCAATCCATAATCTATAAAAGGTTTTGTATGGAACTTTGTCACCAATATACGTGCAATTGCCTGTTCTTTACTGCTCGTAGGTAAACTTGCCACGTTGCTTGAATAACCGGTTTCACTGGATGTAGCTTGGTCCATGTATCCTAGTTTCATAGACACCGAAACATTCTTACAAAGATAAGAGAGTTTAGAAAATTGGAAATTACTTCGCTCACGGATAAAAATAATGCCTTCATACTTGGGTAATTATAAAGTTCCAATCATGAAATGCTGACAGATTCGCTGACAGGTATGTTGATTTACCATGCTTGGCCAATCCATTTCAAATGATTAACATTCGAGTTTGTTAAATGGTGGCGTTCACCTAACATTATACGATTGTGAAGTACCGAACGAGTGAGATAGAGTGATTTCGACTAGCCACCACCAGCACCCCACGAGTGTTTGATTTGACGTATATGAACACGTGATATCAGGGTTTTGGCGAAAGTGGTTTCATGCAACCCGCCTTTCACCCTGACGTACCTCTAGGGGCGACGCATGTCCATATTGAAAACCACAATGGTTTCCTTGGTCTACCTCTATATAGTCAAGTCCCGTGCAAGTTTTCCACCCTATACGGGCTCCAACCGTTGATCTGGGTCATTTTATAATCAACGGTCTATAGAGCTTTACCTTTTTGTGCCTCTGCTATACTTTCCTTTACGCCGCCAGGCATGTCCCAGTTCTCTAAATTATCAATTTTCCAAACTATTAAGCTCCCACGACGATGCAACTTTTGCTAACTTCCCGAGACCTGGATCTTGTCTGAAAAAATGTTACGGTGACAACATAGGCTCTAATTGGGGATGCTATCCTCCCTGTGATGTAGAAAAAAACCTGTAGACCCGGTGCCTGATCCCTTAGGCTGATCCCAAACATTTGTGTGGGCCTCGTTCCTACCTTCTCATTGGTGTCTTCTACAGTCCAAACTTTGCACGTCGTTGTCAACTGAACACTGGATATACCACTGAAAACTGACTGTACACAATACTGGAAACAAAAACTGAAAGTGCTTGTTTAATAAACTTATTTGCACACTCCTATCTACTCTAACTACTGAAATGAGCCATTAATCAAGTGAAATAAAAATGCCAATGCAACCATGTGAGCATTTTATCCATTGTCCATTTATCTTGCACAAACTTTCTCCAAATCTCGCTGACTGATATTTCATTTAAAAATTCATCCATGATTTTCAAAATATTAAAAACATTTGGACTGCTTGTTTCTTTTAATAGGATTGCGAATGGATCTTTCAGAATACGCGTAAAAAAATCGTCGTGTGTCACTCCTTCCACTGCATTTTTATTTTTATGTGATTCAACTTGTCGATTTCTGAAAAACTGACAGAGTTGTTGAGAAGTTCGGTGGAAAAGATTTCCTGAATCATAAAGAAACCAAGGCTGGAAAGGATCATCTGGTGTGAAAATATTCATATCTGGTACAGACATTGATTCGTTGAAATCCACCGTTATTGGTAGATTTCGATCGTAAACCTTTCTCATATAATGAGTCTCGATATCATGAATCACATGAGAGAACAGTTTCTTTTCAGGACTCAAGATAGAAAAACAAGATTCTTCCACAAGGGTTGGCTCACTGTTTGAAGTTTTCATGGGTGAAACTTCAAAATATCCATCCATATCTAGGTTGTTCAGAAATAAGGTCATTACGTCATTTTCAGGGGAAGATAGACAACCTTGAAATACCTTGTTTTGTGGGCAATATTGCTAAACATCTGCATTAGTTCCAGGACAAAGGAAAAGACTCTTGATAGAAATTTCTTGATTGAATTCTTCCTTAATCTGATGATTAAGCTCTGATTGAAATTCTGGATTGAAATACCCTTCCAAGAGATGATCGTGCAATGCATGTGAGTGTAGTCGATTTTCTTTAATGATGACGACCCTTTCGTGTGAAACAATGCTACTTTGAATATAGTCAGAAGTCTCTATCCTTTCTAAAATTTCATAATTTTCTCTTAACCATTCAAAGGAGGAAAAAAATAAGGGGAGAGAGTTTTCACCTGTAGGCCCGATGCTTTCATCACTTTCGACTTCATGATTGGATATTTTATGATTTGAAATGCCATTTTGTTTCAATAATTTGAATGATGAAAAACATAATGGCAAGGTTTTGTCACCCGAGTCACAACCTTCTTCATTCTTCTTAGTATTATCATAGGTACATTTTCCCATCTTTTTGGGATTTTGGATACGCTCACCTTCAGCCCTTTCTTGGACCAATGACTGAATTTCTGAATCTACAAATTTTTCTTTAGAACAAAGAACAAGGTTATAAATCATTTGAGAAGATTGTTCCAATGTCTCACCAATCTGTTTTGTTGGTTCGGTGTGACTTTGGATTGACCCAGATTCGCTTACCTCAACAATAATCTGAGAATTTTCTTTCAACAATTTGAAAGTAGTGAAGCATAGAGGTAGAGAGTTTTCTTCCGTTGACCTGATGTCCTGCTCCCCACGGTAATGCTGAAGAAGAGAGTCTTCAATATCACGATCATCTTTGTGTTCGTCATATATAGGCAAATCGACATCATATGCAACGTTGTCCAATAAGAACAGACCTGGAAAACTTATTTGTTCTTCAACAAACTGATTTTCAAACTGATCCTCCTGACTGTCTACAAAATGACCAGCTTCCTGCTTATCATGAGGTGGCTTAGAGGCTAGAGAAGCACCTTTTCTTTTAACAAATTTAGTGTGATTTTTAACACAATCAAAATCATTTGAGACTTCAAGAGGATTTATGATATTATCCATTCTACGCTTAAGATTCCAATCGACTATTTCCTGTTCATATTCACTTTTATTTTCTTTAACATTTAACTCCTCATTTTGGATTTGTTTACATGCTTAGATTGTGTTGAATATCATGGGCATCATCAAACATTTACTGTAAGGACTTGGGTCTCCTTTCCATCAGGAGGAAAGACAAATCTGGATGAAGAGTTGTCGTATAATGGAACATGGAAACTGCTTCAATGGGTTGAATTTCTTCAGGCAATTTGTAATAAATACTTGAAAACCTTCTACTGAACATAGAGATAACTTTGTTGTTCTGCCATTTCAAGGCATAAAACTCTGGAAGTTGTAGCTCCAAAGATTTATTCTTGCCCCAAAACTTCAAGAAAATGTTCTTCAATTCCTCCCATGAGCTAATTGTATCTGGCCACAAGTGTCTAAACCGATCTTTGGTGTTCCCTTTCAAGGATTGAGAGAAGGCTCTCAGGCAAACATCGTCATGGTCAATCTTGAATAAATATATGAAATTCTCAAACCCTTGGATGTGATTTTCAGCTGAGATGACATTAGTTTCTCCATCAAACACAGGTAGATACTCATGATGATTTAGAGGGAAATCGTGGAGGACTTGGGGTAGCTTCAAGGGTATGCATCTAAGTTGGGCTCTGGAGGACGTAGAAAAAGGGGAAGAGGCATCAACCTTGGCTTTATGGGGTTTACCAACTTGATCGTGGTCATCACATGGCCCAGTTGTAACACTCTTATCGATATTATTGATACGGTGGGGGTATGCATGTGCAATTTTAAGAGGAGGATGAATGATTGCAATTTTTTCTTGATCATCATTAGAATGTGACAGATAAAGAAAAAATTGTTTGGCATGTTCAAGGAGAAAGCAGAGGAAACTTATAACAAACAACTGAATGCCCTGGAAAATTTTCAATTTTAAGTACCTGTTTTCTTCCATAATGTCTTTTCGTGCCCCTGTCAAGGGATTTCATTTCTCAATGTGATCTTTGAATTACGTTTGAAACTTGAGTGGAGTCACCAATAATGTTTTGGAAGATAGATTCTTCATGAGAGTGGAGTCTCCATAGAAAATTCAAATTTCTGGATTCTTCTACCAGTGGAATCACCTTCGAACTGATTTTTGATGTGTGGAGTCACCAGAGCAGGAATACAACCAATATGTTCCTAAGTGTCTGCTTCTCTTAGACCTTAGAACTCAACCATGTTGTTCTTCCTAGGGAAAAAAAATTCAATTCCGTCCTCGACAACGATGCCAGAATGTTAGCACTCTGTAAATTTTGTCGCACTGAATAGACAAATGACAGAGGTAACTGTTTCAACCAACTTTAGAGCTGAGGCACTAGCCTGCTTAACTCAGAGAGGGATCTCTCGTGTCACTGGGTATATATATGGGAACCAGTGGCTACTTTAGTTTTGTTTGGGGTTTTTTATAAAATTGTTAGCAAGGAAGGAGAGGAACACTTTGGGCTATGGAGTTGAAAATAAATAATACATTGTCAGACCTGAGGACTATTTAGAGGAGAAAGGCTAAATCAGGTAGTGAGTCCGAGTTTATATGAAATTTTTTGCATGGTGTTAGAAGAAAAAGAAACACATAACTACATCGGAGCATTACAAAAATGAAATCATACATAGTTTGGAAAGAGATAAACTTGATATAAATTGCTAAGCCGAGAGCATCAAATGATGAATTCTGGACCTTTAATCCTTCAATTTAGACAAGAAGAAATGTGAATGAAATATAAGCTCACATGAAACACATACTATGAAAAGAGACAAGATTCATGTCACTGCCAGTTAGAATCTTTTCATAAACAGTCTAAAATCTGCCTCTGCATTTATATCTTCATAATAACCCCAAAATTTACAAAGGTCTTCCTGCACATAGGGCAGGCTCCCCCCTCTGCTTTCTTACTCTCTTATATATATATATATATATAGAATATTTCTCCGTGAATACAAAACGTTCAGACTTCTCGTCATTATAGGATTAGAGGTCAGTTACAAATGAGAAATGATTTGTAATAACTGTTACCCTTCTGTAGAGGGACCGTTAGAAACAAGTTCATCATATTTATATGCCAACCATCCAAAAATTGCTGGGAGGTACTTATATTTACTTGAGAATTTATTTTAACTTAGCGATCTCATCCTTTAAAGTATCCAACCAGACCGGTTGATTCTCTCCAACACTTTCAGCCATTTCGACTATGACCTCTTTCTTCTGTCGTTTGGTCCGTTCCTTTTTTACAGATCACCTGTTGATGACCAGATCCTTCATAATGGGATTAAGCCTGAATTCCAATCCATAATCTATAACAGGTTCTGTATGGAACTTTGTCGCCGATATACATGCAATTGCCCATTCTTTACTGCTCGTAGGTAAACTTGCCACATTGCCTGAATAACCGGTTTCACTGGACGTAGTTTGGTCCATGTATCCTAGTTTCATAGACACTGAAACGTTCTTACAGAGATCAGAGAGTTTAGCAAATTGGAAATTACTTCGCTCACGGATAAAAATAATGCCTTCATACTTGGGTAATTATAGAGTTCCAATCACGAAACACTGATAGATTCGCTGACAGGTGCGTTGATTTACCATGCTTGGCCAATCCATTTCAAATGATTAGCATTCAAGTTTGTTAAATGACGACGTTCACCTAACATTATATGATTGTAAAGTACTGAATGAGTGAGATAGAGTGATTTCGACCAGCCACCACCAACACCCCACGAGTGTTTGATTTGACGTATAGGAACACATGATATCAGGGTTTTGGCGAAAGTGGTTTCAGGCAACCCGCCTTTCACCCCGACGTGCCTCTGGGGGTGACACACGTCCATCTTGAAAACCACAATGGTTTCCCTGGTCCGCCTCTATATAGTTAAGTCCCATGCAAGTTTGTCGCCCGATACGAGCCCCAACCATTCATTTGGGTCATTTTATAATCAATGGTCTATAGAGATTTACCTTTTTGCGCCTTCGCTATACTTGCCTTTACGCCTCTAGGCATGTCCCGGTTCTCTAAATTATCAATTTTCCAAACTATCAAGCTCCCATGACGATGTAGCTTTTGCTAACTTCCTGAGACCTGGATCTTGTCTAAAAAAATGTTACGGGGACAACACAGTGTATTCATTCTTTTAACTTTGCTCCTAGGATAGGTGAGAAGTATTTAGATTAGATTAGTTTTCTTTCAGTTAGATTAGGCTTAAGATTAATTAGAACTCTTTGGGGGATAACTTGTTTTCTTTTCCCCTTTTCTTCTTTTAATTTTGAGAGGCAACTAGGCCCATATACTCATTGGAAATGCTACACTAAACGAGAGTAGGTCTAATTGGGATCTTCCATTGGGAGTTCTCCCTTACCTACTTGACATGCCATTTGGACCCGCTAATAGAGATGGCGCTTGAAGGAGAGCTAGATGATAGACTGAGAGTATGGAGTCATTTTTATTAAATTGTTTTAATTTACTAATGGCTCCATCCCAAATCCTTTTATGAAGATGTTTTTCTGGTACTGTACCTCCCAAACCTCCTAGAAATATTTTACATTTCTTGTCGCAACTTAAATTTGATGGCGAGGATGAGACGATTGCATCTGAACATGCTTTTAATTTTTGGAATTTTTTTGGTTCTCATAATATAACTAATGGTAGTACAATTTTGCAGGCTATTTACTCTCACTTTTACAGGCTAGGTCAAGGGATGGTGCGAGACTTTGCCGGGCACCTCTATTCACACATGGGAACAATTTATGTGTGAATTTTTGCATAATTTTGAGAATTTTGATTATGAGCACCCAAAGGTATTCAATCCTCATAATTAATAATATTCTAATTGGAATCTTTTTCTTGATTGAGTTTCTTTTGAGTTTTGGGCTTGCTGTCCCACACACATTGAATGGAAGTTTTGAGTATTCAAATTTTGCCCATATGAAATCCAAACCACTCCAACTCCTTCTGATGCCTTTGGATGATTATTTTATCATGGTCTTGGAGTTATTTAAATGGTTTCTTTCACAATGAATTTTTTTCTTCAACCACTTTCAATCAACATGATTTTTTTGTATAGACCTTTTTAGCATAGTGAGCTTGGATGCTTTTTTTTTCTTTAGTCTTATTTGCTGTCATCATATTTTTTTTTAATTTCTGGGCATTGGTTGCACATATCTTATGCTCTGTTCAATTGGTATTTTGAGGATGATTTTTCCTTTGTATCTTACACCATTTTTCACCCAAGTTTCCTCTAATACACAATGACGAGAGATTTTCTTTCACGTTGTTCGAAAACATGATTTGCCATTCTGGACAACATGGTTATTTAATTTTTTTTGCTGATATCTTTTTTTTTTTTTTTTTTTCAGAAAATTACTTGGGAATCAATATTTTTACTCCCCAACTCACTGGTTGACTAAAGAAAGAAACCTAGCACTATCAATTATGAGAATTTCAGACCTAATATTTCCTTGAATAGTATCTTTTCATCCCTTGGGTTTGTTGGTTTTGGGTCACTCATTATGGTTACATTCTTAATTGGTCTAATTTTTATCATGGCTTAATAATGTCTCACTTACATAATCATGTTGAAATCATCCAAATCCTTGAAATTGTAAATACCTTAGCGAAATATCTCCATGCAACTTCTAAGACACTAAATTTCGAGTTTTTAACATTTGTTTTCATTTCAACCATGGTAATAATTTTCAAGATGTGAATTCCCTGTGAGATGTAAATCATCAATATATTGGGCCCCACACTCTTCAACATTCCTTGGACTCATAATTCATAACTTGGGAAGATAAACATGTTTGAGTCATACCAGAACATCTTTTATTGGATCCTTGTTACTCATGAGCTTGTTGATTTTGTTTTCTGGATTATATGTCCCATTCTTATGTAAGCCCGATGGAGGGAAATTCATGGTTTATCTATTTTGAACACTCTTTGGAGATAAAGGATATCGATTTCATGGATTTTCCCATTACGATAAACATCAAATTATCACCGATTAGAAATAAGATCTTACTCACTTCATTAATTTATGATTTCTAATTCTATCTTTCATTTGTGTTGGGGAAATCAATCCATCTAGTTTGTGACCTGAGGCCATTCGCACCCTTCCAGAGTATCTTAATTGCTCCCCTTTCATAATGATTTCCTCTTACCTCTCACATTATTACCATTAATAATCAGATGGACCACATGCCTTGAAGTACAATGTTGATAATCTTTGAATCATGTTTTTATAACCAAAGTTTGTGGATGGCCATGTATTTTCAGAACTTGGATGGAATTGAAATCTTATGGTCCTATTTGTTTGAAATGATTGAGACTGATTTTAGGAACAAGGCATTATGTCCATGGATTAAAATCTCACAATTATCAACGAAACTAAGCCTCATGTTGAAGGGAATATCGAAGGGAGAGCACATGGTGCTTATCTCTCAAGAAGAAGGCTGTGATATTTGACTGAATGGACAATAGATGGATACTTAATCACAACATTGGCACTTACATGAGTTTGATGACAACCAATATAGTCTAATTTTATATTAGCTTAGTGTGATTTTCTAGGATTAGTTTAATTTTGATCTTTACTTTTCTTTTTAGTTTGATTTCATTTCAATTAGTCAGTGATTTAGAGGAAGAGTTCTTCCCAAACTGTCTTAATAATTGATCACACTTTTCTCTTTTGATATGCAAGTTGGGAAATGTCTTGTGCGACTAGAAGCTCATAATATTTTCTCTTTAATGAAGGCAATTTAGAGAAGTGTTAATCTAAACTTGGTTGCTCAAATTCATTTGCAACATTTTTTTATTCAACCAATTTTTCCATCAATTCAACAATTGAACATAATTTTTGTCTCATTCATGTATTTCCACTTTGGTTTATGATCTAGTTGATGTTTGGAGTCATTTTAATGACCTCCATAACTATCATTTTTCCTCTTTGCTTTATCTGATCGAATTAATTGAATCTCTGTGGTTAACGATTATCTTTTATAGCAAAGAGAAAATGACGCTATGGTGAGAAATATAAAATAAAATTTCTGTTATTGAAAAATTCAACGTTTTCAAAATTGCAAAGGAATTGTTTATGTCATGAAATCTTGAGAGCTTATGGGTTTGTGGAATGTTTCATGTGATGCAAATTTTAGAAAATGTGTTTTGACTAAATTTATCCATTAACCCATTTTGCTAGATTCCCCGAAGATTGTTTTGTTGCACTAAATAAAAGAAAAAATGTATGTGACAGTTGGATTGGAGGATTGTGTTGCGAATTTTTCACTAGATCATAAATTCTCATAATCTTGTTTGGTCTTCATTTCAGATCTTTACTCTGAGAATTTTTCTGTTGGGTTTGATGTTGGATGGGTAACATTTCTTGACTGATGATTTCCCTTGGCTTAATTTCGAGTGTTCACTGAAAACACTTTCATTATCGCTGCACCAGATTTATTTCTTGTTGTTGGGTTCTATTCTTATTTTTTAGCGAGTTTTTATCCTTTTTATGAATGAGATTTTAGCTTTAGAATTATTAGTTTAGTTGTCTTTTCATGAATTGAATTTTGATTTCAGTCTTACTTTCTGCTTGTACAAGGTGCTTCCATCTTTTAATTTGAATGTTGGTATTTCTTTGGATGATTTGACTTCTCGATTTGCCTTGATAATTACTCTTTAAAATTTTGGTGAGGGGCTAGTCCAATTCTGGTCACATCGTGAAGAATTTTTTTACAAGTCATAAGATACATGGGCTGCTCTATCTGAGTGTGTATTCATGAATTTTTTAGCTGTGGGCATGGACTGATAGTTGTGGTGGAACACATGTGCCTGCTGAACATACCATGATAATCCACAAGTATAGGAAAATGTCTATCTATATTTTTCTTTGAGCTCCATTCACTTCATATTAATAAATGACCAATACTATGATGGTTTTTGGGGAGACCCGTGGGTTAAACTAAATTGCATAACATCTACTCAACAAATCAAAGTAACTCTCGTATCACCCCGCTTCCTTCACACCTTATGTGCAAATGCATATCTATATCTAAAATCTAAAAGGGTGAGTATATTCTGAAGTAAAGAGGAATTTGAAAACACTATTAATAGTATGGTACCAAAGAAACTTCATCGGGGCTATGGACGCTCGCTGGTAGCCAAGCAATGCTAGGAAAAGAGAGATGAGTAACACACTTATGTATATGTTTGCTTGTTAATAAAAGTGAAAACTCATGGTTGAACCAAAGCTAATCTGAAGTGTGTAGCGAGTAAATTTTTTTATCTCACTATTTGGCTCTTTGAAAAAGGTGTGTTAGAATACAAGTACTAGAAATATTGGGTTATATGTTTTAGAATTTTTGCGTCATTGTGGTACCCATGACTATTGGAAAATTGTCTGTAGTTTTGCCGACATTATCTTTAAAATTCAGATATGAAGTAAATGTCCTAGACTTCTATTGACAAAGATAACTGGTTCTTCTAGTGTGTTGCCATTTGTTGTGGCCAGGAAACCCCCCTTTACTTTTGTTTTTACAAGCAAAAGGAAAGGTGCCCCCTACTAAAATTTCAATCCTATTGCCTAATCCTCTACCGCTTGAGCCTATGCTATTTCTTTGCCTACCTTGAGGGAGTTGGGGATTAATCTTGATTATATTTGATTGGTGTTGATTTTTCCTTTTGATATGATGATTTCAAATGTCTTCAAGATGTTTATTGACCTATGATGTTTCGTTGACATTCATGTGATGGAATTGGCATGTTGTCTTTTGACGATTCCGAAGTGCTTGATGATCCTATGTGGCTACAAGGTTTGATGTTCTATTACATGTATGGAATGAGTTCATTGTTGAATATTTACTGAATAGATAACTCATTTTATGTATCTTCTTGCTTACGTGTTGTGCTTCATGATGCCACCTTTTATACTTTCACATCTAGATCCAAATATTTTGTTTCGAACTCTAAGTCTAGATCACATAATTGGTGGTCCTTCTTCCGAGTTGAAACTTGGCATGCACATTATCAAGACACACACATATATATATAGCCACCCATGATTGATTGTTGAAGAACCCAATGCTTATCTATAAATTGGATTAAAGGTAGGAAATATAGTATTTATGAAGTATTGACGAGTCTTGTTTTGATTGCATGGCCGATATCCATCTTTTGTTTTGTAGAAGAAGGTTTGCAGGGACACTTCATTCACATGACTGCTCTAGCCTTGAAAGGCCTATGGGGAATCTCTTGATCCTTATGTACAACCTTGAACTTGATTCTTGCCAGGATTCTCCTTATTGGGAAGCATAGTAACTTGCCTTGCAATTATCTCGAGGTTTGAAGTTGCAAAAGTTGTTGGATCTACCTTTCCCGTAAGATTCCCCCTAAACTTTTTCAGGATGATCTATACTAAGTCCTTTTTGGTCTTACCTCTCACCAGAACCCAAGCCAAAAGCTCATTCATACTCTTGATTGTGAGTCCTTGTCGTGTCGTTTCCTGATGCCTATTCGCTATCTATCGCATGCATGATGATATGATGTAAGGACCTTTTCCTTGACCCGATTGCACTCCCGCTCCTCACGATTTGAGCATGTCCTCCCTATGAGATGTGCATATTGAGTGGACTAACCTGTGGTGTGTGCTTGGTTGAAGTCGATGTCCTGTTTCCACTAGTCGCTACTTGTGACGTTAAATCATCACATGAAGTGTCGTATACTTCATCTCCATTGCTTTCCCTTCGTCGCAGGTTAATAACCACATCCTTCATCACTATATGTCCTTGGTCCTCTCAATGACGCCCAGTTTCTTAAATCCTACCTTATACACCTTTTTCTAAATTCCGGCCCCTAGGTGCAGAACCTTGAGGGGGAATGGAACCTTAACTTGTGTAATTTGGGCTTAATTTTCTAACTCGTAATTTAATTTAATTTTTCTTTAATTTTGTACATATTTTTATTTTTATTTTAATTTATTTTTAATCTTGATTTTATTTATTTTTATTTTTTATCTATATTCATTTTTTCCATAGATTTGAAAAACCACATGGTATTGCCCATGATATTCCCCCTAGAATCACTATAGATATTTACTTTTACTGGGGGGAAATTAATTCACATTAAACATTTATTTACATGGGGTAAATTCATTTTACATGGGTAAACCATTTAACCATTTAACATGTACATCATTTTTCTCATATATGAACGTGAAAAAAAAACCACAAATTAAATTTTCATTTTTCATTGTAAATTTAATTTAATTTTTTTTCTTTTTGATTTAGTTTTAATTTAATTTTTGTTTCTCCCTCACCCACCAAAATCTAACGTACTATCCTAGGTCCATCCCCATTGGCCCTCACATGTACCTTGTAACATTTCCTATGAGAAATCAACGATCAAGACACATCTTCTTAGTTTTAGGATTTCCTATTTTTTAGGATTTCCTATTTTCTAGGATTTCCTTCCTCCCGTCCTGAATGACATGGGAACTATATTACCTATTGAAACTTTATTCCCAAATGCCTTGAAATTTGTAACATAATATATTATAATATAATATAATTTTAATGGTCTTACGAGAGAGCTCACAAGTTCATTGTCGAGAGTCTCTTAGCCAAACTCCATCTCTCTTACCAAAATCCCAACGATGATATGTTATATCATGACATGCATATTTTCTTTAACATATTTTTTTAGAAGATTATTTTAATTAATTGTCGAAGAGTGTGCATGAGCGAGAGGGGTTGGTCTAATGTTTTTTTGACTCATTGGAACCCTAGCTTGTCGGGAGTATGAGCTAGATGGAAAGGCGACGTCATCATTGGAGAATTTACTGAGGCTTACCGCCTCTCTTACCACTTACACAAACGACGACAACCACACACTTTATATCCATGAGAATTTACTTTAATATTCATTTCGAGGAATGTGCACACATCCAAGTTATGATTATTATAATATTTATTATTTTTAAATAATGTGCACCCATTGGATCAAATACCATTTTAATATTTATGGGAGAACGCATGGAGTACGTCGTCGAGAAATCTTGATCTCTAGGAGTGTGAGCTAGGATGGATCATCGACGTCATCGTCAATGAATTTACTAAGGCCTAACACCTCTCTTATCACCTACCCCAACGACGACAACCAACAAACCATGATCGTGCATTATTTAATATTTGTTTGGGGAGGATTATTATAATATATTTATGGGAAAATGGAAGTGGTAATATTTAATATTAGTTGAATATCCTTCAAAGCCCATGTCGTTAGGAGTATGAGCTTCGTCAGGAGTTACTATCGACGAATTCACCTTTTACCTTCACCTCCCTAACTCCCGATGATGACGACCATGTAATGTTTTGTTAGAGGAGTATTTTAATATTCTTTTTGGAGAGCGTGCAACCCTTCAAGACATAGATTATTATAATATTATTTTTTGGTAAGTGTGTATTATGGGAAATATTATTATTTTAATCCTATGCATTTTCGTTGGAAGTAAGTTGGAGTGGAGTGTACTTATGTCATCGTCGGGAGTGAGGAGTAATCTTAGCTCAACGGAGGAGACATGGACCTTCATTCTTGATGACAAAAACTTGGGCTTGGGGACTATGGGATGCATTTTAATAAGTATAAGTGAGTGCCTGAGGGACTTGGGGATATCATATGGGATTTTTATATCCCACAGACTATGTCGATGTTGGTGGGGGAAGGGGAGATATTATATTAGATTTTTTTTTTTTTTATTATTATTTTTTTAAAATTTTGTCTTACTTTTATTTATTTATTCTATTTTATTTTTAATTTTCATTTATTAATTTTCATTGATTACTAGTTTCACATAGGTAAGAGGAGTAAACAACTTGAATAGGCCTAATGGTTAAAAACAAGTGTTTTTGCCTTGGAGGTCACATGTTCAAATCCAGAGTGTTGTAGAGTAATTATTATTATTTTATTAGTTTTAATTTTAATAATTTTATTTTACATTAAGGGGTTAATTAGATTAGTTTAATTTAATTTTATTTGTATATTAGGGGTAATTTTATTAACTTTGTTAATAATTGTAAATAATGTAAATACTTTTGTTATTTTCTTTAATTATTTTTCCTAATTTAAAAAAAAAGAAAAGGAAAATTAACTAAAATTGTATTGCAAGCCACAGGTCCCATGCCCGCATAGGTTCCTATTCAAACTATCTATAAGGGTTGAACCATTTAAATCGCTAATTGCTGAACACTCTTATGCATGTGAGATTTCTTCTTTGCTGGTTGAGGATAAACGGTCCAGATTTACTCACAGGCTTAATCGACGACTGCTAAGCGATGTTTTTTAAACAAACATAACTTGGGCTCCATATGTCCATGATACCTTGTTGTAAATGTATAGGATATAGGAATGCAGTGGAAATGGTATCTAGGCTAGATATGTGACATAAGATGTTAGAAAATGTAGAAAACAACAGACCAAGAATTTAGGGGCAAAAATGTCCATGCAAACTTCAAACAACCATGTCTGAGGCTACGGGTAATGAAATCAGGCCCATGGTGGCTCAATGGAAATTATCAAGAGAGAAGAAAATCATGGGATATTAATTATTGGAATATACTAAGAATAAATTGTTTGAAAAATGCGAAACACAGAAGAAACCCCAATTCAACTGAAGAACGAGCTATGCAGACTTCAAACATTCATATCTCAAGCTATAGGAAATGAAATCAGACCAACAATAGCTCAATGGAAAGATGAGACAGAGGATAAGAACATCATAAGGTATTAATTAGCAAGTAAACACAATAAACACCCATAACGTTTCGAGGAACAAAAGACGACACTAACAAGCTGAGTGAATAATATTTTTTAAATAAATATCATTTGTAAACTGCCATATTGAGAATGTAACCACCCATAGGTCTCTTCATCTTCCATTTGTAACTCCCACATATACATTTTCAAAAATGAAAATAATTTTGGAATGTAAAAAATACAAAACAAAGGGAAATGAAAGGAACAACCACTAGAGCTAAAGAGTCTCTCTTGTTTTATAAAAGAGAGCTCATTGAATGTGATATAATTTTTCCCTTTGTAATGAAGATGGTACTATTACTTCCGAGTTAATAAAGAACAAGAGGCATTCTAGAAATAAAGTTGCGATCATCTCAAAATTAAGTCCACATGAGTCTCACCATATGCGAGGATGATCATTTAAATTAGTGCATAAATCTGTTCTCCAATATTGGATGTTTAGACTTTATCCATTTGATGTATTATTCAATACTAGGACCATCATACCACCCTATAAAATACATATTCCTTGTGAAAACCCAAAAATAGAACTAAGGGTTTATATAAATAACTTACTCTTCAATGGAGATCCTTTGTGCGACTAGGGTTTGAGGCAACTAATTGGCTATTATGACCACATTTGTGAAATTCCACAACCACTCTACATCTACTAGCACTAGTTTGACTAAAATTTAGGCACTTCGTCAAAAGATATATTATCTACAAACCATGTAACCGTCATTGGTAAAACCTTAAAACAACTGACTTTAAATCAGTGATAACTCCACTTCTCAGACTTCAATTTGGATGCTTTTTTTTATTTTTATTTTTTAAATCAGATGTTTTTTTGAGAGGAACTGATAAATATAATTTCTTTCTTCATGTTATACACATAAGTTTAAAAAATTGATATGAATGCTACCATCCTCTTTTTCCCTTGAAAAATCTACGCAAAGAAAAAAAAGTTCTTCCACTTTTTGGCCCAAGAAAGAGATCGGATACCACTTGTAGTAAACATTGATAGATATAAGATAAAATAAACTCTTATTCTTGAGAACAAACCCTCAACTTCATGATTACCAAAAAATTCACACCATAAATGACACAAAAATATAGAGAAGAGCCCTTAAGGTAGGGTAACACCACCAAATACTCCTTTAAGGAGCAATCACTCCACAAGCCATGTTTGCCAACTACAATACACTTAGCAAGAAATTCCATTGCATTGATTATACTTCTATATATAGTTTCTATTTAACCTCCTAGGAACTTTCTAGTAGGTGGAACCTTCTAGTAAGCCTTCTTACAATTATTGTTTTCACATTGTATTATCCTCCCAAGGTACATTACACTCCATCCACCTTTGTATGGTCCTATGTAACTATTAAGTGGGTCTGTTCCATGATTATGGCCACATTACATTCATTATCCCCCTTGGGTACCCTGTATTATCTTCCCTTGGTACATTACATCTTTTCTCATTTGTAGACACTAAGATCCATTGCATCCACATTGCCTTAACTTGATAGAGACTACTCTATACATTATAAATAATGAACTGAACAATGTTGGGTGTAACTCCAGTGATGTAATTAACGCTTATTGTGATAATAGTCAAAGGAAACATAAATAAGAATAATTCTTGTTCTTAAAAAAATATAGAAGTGTTACAAATTGTTACGACCCTTGTTAGTCCCTGCCTTTTAGGCTAGGAATATATAAATTCTCTTGATTTTATTTCTTTGCATGCAATTTAATTGTTTTATTATTCACATCGTCTAAGTTTTCGCTTATTTTTTTTATAAAACACTCTTTCTTTTACAAATCACATACATTGTCATCTTATTTTTCCTCATATAGAGGTGAATTAATGTCAATGGTGCATTTCTTCATGAAATATTTGGTTTCAAGATACAAATTGCTAGATTGACAATGCCAATTTATGATAAATCTTAGAAGATCAAGTAACACTATTAGGAGCTTTAACACTAGTATGCCATTAGTTTGAATTGATTTTGTTTGGCATATAGTACGATTATGTTAATGTTTGAATGTTTTATAGTGCTATTCATTACATCAAGTTATTTGGGAAAATCATTATACTTATTAATGACAATGTAAAATTGGTATCCTTATCAACATCAATGCATTTACTATGAATAGACTTGTAACTTCTCCTACAATAAAACATACAAGTTATCTATTTGGGTGTACAAATTATATATTTAGATGTTTTCTTGATAATGGCTAGTTGAAAAACCAACAGTGCAAAAATCACAAGAACCATATTTGATCTTCAAGTGTGTTTATCTTCACAAGAATCACATTTCATCTTCATCTTCACATTCACATTCACATGCATCTATATTCAAATTTAGAATTAGAGTGATAAATTGACAAGGCGTGGTGATTACATGGTAAGTGGTCCTAAAGATTTGGTACCTAAGCTCTTTTCTTTGGCTATACGTTGAAAGTATACATAAGTTGTTCAAAAAAAAAATACTCAAATATTAATTTTTGGTTGTAGACCTTATATATAAAGAAGCAATGGGGATTTTTTTACCCTAGACACTTTCAACTATTGGAGATTATGAAAGAATAGCAATATCTATCACATAGTCATTTTTAATCTATTTCCCTTAGCATGAAACACAAAGTAACTATGGAAAAAAAATCATATACCTTGCAAGTGAGGCAAAACATTTATCCCTTTATCACTCACTAGTGAATTCCTTTACCATGTTTAGTAACATTCAAAATTTTATTTAATGCAAAACCACAACCATGTCCTCTTTGTCACCTCTGAAAATAAAGCCAATGGAGTTATGCTTTAATATTTGTTATTATGAAATTGCTATGAAAATGCCTATGGTATGGAAATGATAACAAAGTAGATTGTCTAGTAGTACTTTAGGTAATCATGCACATATGATAGAATATTGAGATGTGGATGAACTATTTCTCCCCCCTTGGGAGACTATCCTTTGGGAATTTGTTTGTTCAACTTCTATGACAACTTCCATTCTTTATTTGTTGATGTTGCTTGTATTCTTAACACTTTACACATAAAAAAACCTTGCAGTTTCCATTTAATAAATAGATGGAAATGATATTAAATGAGACCCATAACTACTTGAATGAAATACTAATATGCCTACATTAGAAAGTTCAACGAAAACAATTGAAGAAAATCTTTCTATCACTGCAAATTTGGCTTCTATGGAACTTTCCAAAGAACAAACTATTGATCGTAAGCCTACCGTGAAATATACTCCTGATGGATTTACTAAAGCTCCAACTAAGCTGAATTTGTAGTTGAGTAAATCCCTTCTAGAAGTGTAGAGGAGGCCGAAGAAAATTATTAACAAAAAAATTAATGGAGAAATATAAACCCTCATGAGTAACATTCAAACACCAACACAAAAATCGATTTCATCGAATTAAAGTATGACAAAAGTGGTCCCAAATATTTTCTACCCCTGTTGTTTTCTTTGATAATATGTTGAAAGTATACATGATCTATTCAAGAAAAATCTGTTCAAAGATTAAATATTTGATTGTAGTGGACCTTATAGTTTTTTTCCAAGGAAATCCTCATGGAAAACCCACCAAGTACTTCTCATGATCTGTTATTCCTTGAGATGTTCATGGTTGTTAGAGGAACGATGCCAAGGATCCTTCAAACCAAATTTCAGAAATGAATTTTAAGGTTACCTTGCTTTATCAAGGGCGATATGGATAATTACTCTCTCCTCACAACTCACTAACATTACATACATGAATATTGCGCTTTCCTATGACTGACAGGGGGAATTTGTTCTCTGTTGCACTAGAATTTGATGAATAGAGAATGAATGACCATGTGGAAAGAGGAGAGCGCAAGTAAGGTATCAAATAGGGATAAATCTTGCCAGGATTTAAATGGAGAATAACATACTAAGCACTAAATAATTTAGTAGTTCTTACAATTATGCATTCAAATATAAACCATGTGAAATTCAACAAAAAACTGTTGGAATACATTCATATAACAGATATTCTGTAGACATATGAATAATTTGAACAATATGTGAATTACGATTGGTCAAATTACATGAAATCAATCTCATTCATTCAACACCATACATATAAAAAACATATATGGCACCCCACAAGCTGTTGTTGAAGCTTTTATTAATGACCTGAGTACATTATAGAGATGGAAGATAACTCATTACAATGAATAAGAAGAGAGATGGGGGAGTTACAACCTAATACAAAAAAACATTATCGAATCCCTATTAGAATCCATGGCTTCCCTCTCCTAATTTGTCATTCTTCTAGAGCTCTAGGATGATCACTCGACTTTGAGGTTCAAACACTCTTCCTCTCTCTGTCAGTTGATAAAAAAGGAATTGAGCATGATTACTTATTTATAGCTCCTGCTTGTAAGAAAACCATTTCTTTCTTCTTTAAAACACCTTAACTGTTTCTTGATACTGCTTCTTTAGCTTGTAGAGTTATTTATATTTCTAGTAGAAATTCCAAATAAACTAAGACAATCACTTTCACTATGGTAAAAGGTCCTTTGAGTGAATTATTTTTACCCCCAAAGATGTCTCAACCTGGATCCTTCCATGAGGAAGAACTCCTTGACTAGAGGTGCTGAGCTGGGCACCTTCCTTCAGATTCTACAAAATTGAGGCTTATTATAGGCTGGAGGAAAATTTAGTTGTTTCCTCTCAACCACAATTACCTCACTTCCTGGTACAACATCAATCATGCCTCCGAGTCCTCTACCTCCTGTCTCGACTAGATGTTGTCCAGAAAACACAATTGCACCTTAGGATAGATTACATAACTTGTTGTTGCTATTTTTGAGCTAGTGTCAATAGGAGGGGACCTTCCTCTTCTTTGCAAAAATAGATAGAGGTTCCAACCCATCTGAAGCCACGATGGCCCACATGATTTATTAGGGGAAAGAACCCCCACAGGTGGATCACCATCCATCGAAACAAAGATTATAAAGTGGCATCTAAGTTTGACAGAGATGCTGATGAATGATGGTAACTTGACTACGCCCACATCTTATAGAATCGCGATGTGTTGGGAAGGACTCTGTCTGATGGGATTACGATTAACCATATATGAACTTGGTACCTGAAATTAGATCTTAAAGTGCATGAGAGATGGATAATGATTTAATCCTTTGACAACCGTACCCAAAATGACAATGATGAACAATGATTCGCCTTGGAAAAGAGTAGTTAATCGTGTTATATGATATTCTGATGCTTATGCCGACTTTTGTCACACGGGAAAATTTCGTTAAAATCATGTTTGATTCATTTTAACCTACTTTAGAAAACACATGACATTTTAACATTGGATTCTGTATAGGATTTTATAAATTGTGAAAACTTTTGGATGACGTAATAAATGTATGTCAGACACGTGGAAGGTTGTCATTGGTCCGGGTGGGTGCCCAAGTGATATAGTTAACAGGTCCATTGGATTTTGATTGGTCTAAGTATATCCCCGTCATCAATAATATCGTCGGGGTGCTTGCATGGCTTGGGATGACTGTACAATGGTCCTTCATTGAATGTTAGTCCACATCATATCAAGGTGTAAATTGGCCACTCGTGATAGGTACACATCACCTCCATCTTGACAATAAACCAAACATGCAATGTACAATGCTCCGTAATACCTCCTAGTGGTATCACATGGGCTAGCGGGTGGTTTCCTTGCGTGAATTAACCATGTGAAACCAATGGTAGTGGGACACGAAGTGGGCCTCAAAACCACTATCACATTCCCAAAAATTATTAATGCAAAGGAAATTTGTGGATGCGAAGTGTGCCATGATCCATTGATATGAAGGGGAGGGGTGTACTCAAATCCTCACCGTTGGTCTCTTTCCATCAATGTTGTGTGTGGAATTCATGTCTTTATCCCCTTGGTCGCAACCCCTGGTCATCAATTTAAGCTCCCATACTTGCATGCGATCTCGTGTATGTGCCATTTAAGCACCCTGGGGCTTATTTATTCTCTTTTTGCAACAATCCTTCCTAATTTCCTCCTTTTTATGCCTTTTCCCTTTATCCAAGTGACTGTTAATGCATTATTTTTCCTTAAGAGTGGTTCTAGTCGTCTCTTTTTCTCATAATCTCGGCTCCAAAGCTTGAACTTACCACTAAATCAACAAGGCTTCACAAAATTTTTGAGCCCTATACTAACATGTTTCATGGATGGTAAATGGGGTAAACCATCGGCCCTAATTACARAGCCTAACCCTGAGAGGATCAAGAGAGTCGAACCCGTGATATCCTCAAATTTGGGGGAGAGATCTCATGTCCAACTCATGACCTCTTGAGACAACCCCCATGGCTAGTAGAAAACCTTATATATAAAGAAKTCGTAGGAAATTTTTATACCTTAGATGCTTTCAAATTTTAGAGATTATGAAAGAATAGTAACACCTATCATATAGTCACTTTTAATGTGTTTGTTGGGATCCTCCCTAGGGACTTGTAGTGAACCTTAACCCTTGAAATTGAGTCACAAACAATATATTTGTAAATGCTCAATACTTTATTTATCAAAAAAATCTTAAGGTGGGGAAACACCTTACATTGATCCTTTTATGGAAGGAATCCACCCTTGTTCACTTGCCTCTTCAAGGGGGAAACAACCTAATGAGCTAAGCTCTAATACAATATAATTCAATACATGCTCCACAAGGAGGACTCCAACCTTATTTATAGCTAGACAGAGAACCCTAATCATAACCACTTGCTAACTACCTAGTGGACCTTCTTTAATGATGCCATATTACATTTATTCCATGCTAACAAACCAATGGGACTTATTTAATAATAACACACATAGTGAACCTAGTCCCCCTTATATTGAATGGCCACCATAACTACACTATTATTACTCCTATGGGCCCTACCCCCCCATTACATCCCTGGGGAGGATCCCAACATTGTTTCCCTTAACATGAAACACAACGTAACTATGAAAAGAACAATCACATACCTTGGAAGTGAGGCAAGACATTTATCCATTTATCACTTACTAGTGAATCCTTCTACCATGTTCAATAACATTTAAAATTTTACTAAATACATAAATATAGCCTTGTCCCATTTGTCACCTCTGAAAATAAATCCAATGGAGGCATGCTTTAATATTTTTTTATTATGAATTTGTTTTGAAAATGCCTATGGTATGGAAGTTATAACAAAGTAGATTATATCTAGTAATAATTTAGGTAATCATGTACATAAGATAGAATATTGAGTTGTGGATGAACTGCTACATTCCCCTTGGGAGACAATCCTTTGGGTCTTTGTTTTTTCAGTGTTTATGATTGCTTCCACTCTTTGTTCATTGATATTGCTTGTCGTCTTAACACTTTACACATAAAATAACCTCGTAGTTGCTATATTAGCACATTTAATTCCTTTAAATTAACTATATAAAGAGATGGAAATGATATTAAAAGAGACCTAAAAATACTTGAATGAAATACTAATATGCCTACATTAGGAAGTTCAACAACAAGAGTTGAAGAAAATCTTGCTACCACTGCAAATGCAGCTTTCATGGAACTTTCCCAAGAACAAATTGTTGATTGTAAGCTTGCTATGGAATTTAATTCCAATTGATTTATTGAATCTCCAATTGCGCTGAATCTATAGTTGAGGAAATCCCTTCTACAAGTGTAGAGGAGGCTACAAAAAATTAACAATTTTTTTTTTAACAAAAAAGTCTAAACCCTCACAAGTGATAGTGAAACACCAACACAAACATCAATTTCATCAAATTAAAAGGAAAATTCTCTATAGCTTGGAATTCCTACAAATAATTGTAAATAACCATAACTCCAGTGTTTAGGTGAAATTAAAACACAATGGAAACAACCTTATGCTTAGGAGATTAACATTGCAGCTCTGTCTACTCATACGCCCTAGGGATCCATGCACTCCATTTATGTAAATCATATTTTGTGAACTTCTATTCATCTCTTTTGTTCCTATAACATTGTTGCTTGTAATAATAATATGAAGGACATTATATTCATGCATGTCCAAACATGCATGGTGTTAACAATTTCTTACTGGCACGGAAATTATTTTCAAATATATGCAACATACATTCATCAACATTGGCAAGTACCTTGTCTACATAGTTTTCAAGAAACATAGGTGGCTTGTGAGAGGGCATTGGATATCGAGATATTAATGAAAGAATGCCATAAAACATTTAATATGTGGGAGGAAATTGGGTATTGGGATATTAATGAAAAAATGTCTACCACTATATGTATAAATTATAAAAGTAGCACATATGACAATTCTACAATAATACAAATTGATCTATTATAGCTATAAAATGTACTCATTAGTATTATTTACAATTTCCCTATAGGTAATCTAAGCTTACAAAAATGTTCTTATTTACACACCTCTAATTAAGTGAATGAATCAAATCTCAGAAAAAAACAATTACATACATTACTAGTGAATCGATTTATTCGATGCCCTTGTCTAGAAGGCATGTTTTCCATACAACAAACCACTATATCAAGATGTAATCCATCGACATATTGGAATTATTGTAGGGTCTACGATGTGGAAACAATACAATGATTTTTTATCAATTACTTCAAGATGCCTAACGTAACTTTTGATGGTGAGTTCAAATTGCAGAGAAAGTTGCCATGAGAAATTCGTAGGAGTGGACGAATGCACATTAATGTGGCTAGTGAACCATCTCTTCGACATTTATAATCCCTTTGACATACACTGAGGTTGCCACCTTTTTTTGATAATTGTTGGACAACATGTTATTAAACAATAGTGCATTGGACAAGTAGTGTCACCAATCCCTTCAACACCCTATGTTTTCTGGCTGTAAGATTTTTCATATTGCAAATAACTTTAGAACAAAAAAATGCTAAAAACAACACTTGTCCTTAGTTGTCGAGCATGGAGATGTGGTAGTGATTTGCATTAAAGGTATTCTATTTATCATGGTATTACATGTTTACGATCTTTGTCTTTATCTTCATCTTTTTGATACTTTTCTTAAGTAATAATTTGATACTATCACTTCGGTAAGTAGTTGTTAAGATAGTATTCCCGTGTGCTAATAGGGTAGTCTTTCAATTGAAGATACATTAGCTATTACCTAGTATTGGAGTCAAACAACTTTATCAAAGAGTTTTCATTAACATCTTTTCTATGTGGACGAACTTGGATGCTTTAGTGTAACATCCGTCCAAGTTAAATATTTGAGTAAATTTATGTGGTTGTGGTTATTGAATTATGACATTGGAAAAAACTTTGATTAAAATTTTTGATCACCATAGATAATTGATGGTGAAAAACATTTATGTAAATATTATTTTTAATTTAATTTTATTTAAAATTACTTGAGATAAATTGGTGAGAGAACCCAACAATGATAAGAGAAATACTTTATTGCATGGGAAAAGTGAAAAAATGATAGAAACCACCAGGGTAAAAGTGATCGTTGTCCATGAGTACAAGTGTGAACCTACCCCCAGGAGTGTGGGAGGTTAGGAAACAAATTAGCAAGAAGTTAGGCCAAGACTCCCAAGAGTTAGGGAGAAGGCTAACTGGAAAAAGAAAGAAAAATACCTAGGCAGTCTCTTATTCTCAGCTTGGTAAAACAAGGGAGAATAAACAAGTATGGTGTAAATAGGATGTGGTTGATTACTTGTGCAAAATTAGAGCTTGGTGGTTCTGAGAAAGAGCCAAGTTCTGGAAATTACCCGGAGAAGGTTCTTGACATTCTCATTTTTCCTATGGAATAAAGTATTTGGCTCGGGGGTGACCAGAGTTAGTAGATTGTAGCTTCTCTAGTCTATCATTGGGAGGAGATGGAATCTCTCCTCAGTTTGTCCCAGTAAATCTTTGTGGTTAAGATATGTGTATCTACATTTAATATTTTATTTCTTTAGCATTATTAGCCTAGATGTTTACAGTTTTGGTTGGATGCTAATTGATCTTATCTCTATTTACACTCATAGTAATATATATAGTAATACATTGCTGGAGATACTGATGTGAAAGCAGAAATAACCATATATTTCTTAGCTCATTACTGTTAACATTTGCAGAGAAAGTTTAAATAGGGAAATAACTAGAGCATTCTTAACTAGACCATTCTTTGCAGAAGAAACTTAAATATGCATATGTCAATATTTTCATTTGTATTAGCAGAGAAATAAATTAACATAACTAATCCTAGAATATGGTTTGAAACCCTAGGCATGCAATGCCTCTTGGTTAAAGATTACTTATGATAAAGAGTATACAAAGAAAGATTCTAAGGGTTATGTAAGAATAACTACTATAACCTAGCATTATTTTTATTATTTTTCAATGGCTAACAATGAATGGATAAACCACTGTGTATGTAAACATGATGAATGAAAAACTACATACATCAGAACATTCTGTAGCTACAAAATAATCTTAGTTATTGTAATATATTATTCACATAGGAAATAAAAAGAAGTTTTGTGGATTTACCTAAACAAAGATATACTGTTTAAAATGGATGGAGTTATAATTTACAAAAATATCATATTTTAATAATTTATTTCTGAGCATGCCCAAAGGGGTTGGATCCAATGGTGGAAAGCGATGAGTTTTTCACCGTTGGGCAAGGTTCAATTCTCATGAGGGATTTACCTGGATCCATGGGGACACCCTGAGGTAGTGGTCGAATGTGTGGTTGCACCCAGAGATACCATATTAAATGGTATCATGACCCGTGCACACATACGTGGATCAAAACCCAACCCCATGTCCTTCAAATTTTAAAATCCCACAGGGGTGGAGACCAATTGGCAAGTGTCGTGTAAATGGAAGGAAATATGTAAAAAGAGGTCTCAAGGTCGATTCTCACCTCGATTTACTTGGAGGGTGTGCTTGCGGGCTGTGCATTCTTCCCTAGGGGTTATAAGGAAACCGACAAGATTCGACCACATGTCACATGAGTACGATACTGCCATTGTTACTGATTCCCCTAGGTACAATTTATTTATTTATTTCTGAGCATGATCAGATAGGTCGAAACCCTACAGGTAGGGTTGAGCATTAACCCTATGATACCAATTCCATAATCAAACAAATATAGAATGAGCTATGGTATAGAATATATAAGTGACTGTAGATAATTCTTTGAGTTTGATTTAACCCTTAATAAAAAAAAAACAACAAACAACAACAGTGTACAACGACCCTCCTCGACCATAACGATAGTCACCATGAAGGCGGTATAGAATTAAATAATGCAAAGCTCAACATCATGCCAACGATGGTAGCCATACTTATGCTACCTCTTCTTTGTTTGAGGGTGCGATTTCAGAAGGTCGAAACTCTTAAACTAGATAAGAGGCCTTCCTTGTACACCTCAAGATATACGTATCTCTACAAACATACGACAAATGTAGTGGGTAAAAATAGGTAGTCCATTTCCTAATGGAAAGAAATAGGTTGTTAAAATAATAACAACCCAAGAAAGTGTAGCAACTATTCCTTACCGTAAGGATTGGGAGACCCTTGTCAGTTTCCAGGATGTCACTCCATGACTGCCACCATATCGAGTTCGACACTCTAGAAATACAATCCACTGTAAGAAAGAATTAATAAATAGTGGGCGAGGAAATAAAACTGGGGAGTAAGTGTTGAGAATTAACACAATCAACTTATATAATGACAAATTGTATACCTGTGTAAGGGTTGGTAACCCATTATCAACTTGAAAAACTATAACCTGGAAGAATTCATGACAAAGGTAAGTATTGTATTATCAATGCTAGATAAAGAACAACCAAAATTTGGATAGAAAGATTTTGAATAAGTGAATTTAATACACTTTACCTTGGGGTGTGAGGACACTTCAACCAATGTTGTCGCTTAAGACCTTTTAACCTGTCATGTGAAAACAAAATATTAAGAGTAGTATTGTTCACCTTGTCACCAACCAATAATCTTAACAATAGAAATGATGAAACAATGATTAGAGGTACCGTATTTAAAAAAAATAAAAATCAGGTTGGGTGATGTTACAAATAGTATTAGAGAAGGTTCCAAACACTAGGGCCTTATGGACCCAAGCCATTTAAAATTGATGCATTAATTATTTAGGAAATTATTGTAGAATTATGTAAACAAGGATCTTCACATAAAATTTGTTTTGCACTTATCATAAACAACAACAATCGACACCATGGTTGAAGAAACTGGAAAAACAACACTAAGTGGACCTGAAATGTATGCAGAGTTGAACAACGAATAACTTCAAAAAAATTCATTAGAGCTACTTGAAACCACGAGAAGTATAAAGTTCGAGTTGCAGATTATTAGAGAAAACAATGAAAAATTATTGAAAGCAAGTAGGGAGAAAGAGGAACTAAATGAAATCTTACTCAAAAGTATGACTGAGATGAAACAAAATAAGAATGTAGGAGAAATCTCTAGTAATGCTAAGAAGGAAGTCTTTAATGAAGAATCTCATAAGCAAAGGGAACACCCAATGTTTGGTGATAAAGTAGCATCGATGACTGAGGAAAATAACAATAATAGTTCCGAAGACATCACCTTGCAAAAGAAATCACCTAAAAATAAGAAAAGGAAATGACATACAACTAGATTGACTGGTGAATTAAAAAAATCAGACCACCTAGTTTTGATGGGGAAACCGAAGAAGGAGCAGAAGATTGGCTCCTAAACATGGGGAAATATTTCTAGATTTATAATTATTTTGGGAATTTAAGGGCTAGATTGGCAATATATCAGTTGAATGGGAAAGCCATGATTTGGTGGCAGGAAACAAAGATAGTAAACAAAACCAAGAGCACTAGATTGTTCTTATGATGCACTAAAAGTTCCCCTACCCCAACATTTAGTTCAAAAATCATAATTTTTTTTCCCAAAAACTAGATATAGAGAGATTCATGCCAATCACTTAGAAATCCCATGGAATATCAAAATAATATGATAAAACTACCTCGGTATAGTCACAAAATTCTAAAAACAAATCCTTTTCACATCCTTACTAAGACATGCATGGATTCTCTTCTTGACATGGCCCTTGTTAGTGGTCAAGGGGTTCCTTAGCACATTCAGTTGGCTTATCTCTCTCAATCAATCACCGAAATGGTCAATACACCTTTGGTTTAGTGCATTCAAAAGGGTGGTGCTATACATGAAATAAAATGTTGAAGATGAAAATCATGATGGTTTATAAGGGTTAGAAGAACAATGGACTGTAGATTTTCTAGAGGGAGCACTTGTTTTTAATTTTAGATTGTCCATGACCAAATCTTCCTGACATCCAAGATATAGAGGTCAACTTAGATGATGAGATTTCATAGGTTCATAGTGACCATGATTTTTTGCTCACATGAGTTGAATCACATATATTGGAGAATTATCCTCATGAGTCTCTTTATAAACTTCAATAGACTCTCCTATTGGAGGGGAAATATGTATCTTCTTTGGGGCCTGATGGTTGTTAAGGGGATATGTGAATAAATAAAATTATTCCCCTCACTAAGCACATTCCTCCTTTCCTCAACTTGCAAGATGGTAGGAAATTTTCCTGAAAAGGAGGAAGAATGATGAAATATGGTGGATGTTGGTCAAGTTTACCAAATGAAAAAATTCCCCCCTTCAAGCAATAAATATTTTCCATGAAAAATTTGTTATGGAACATTAGGGGTATCAATGCCCCAGTAAATGACGAGTATTAAAATAAAAAATTTCTCTTGAAATCCTAAATATAGTTTTGTTTTAGGAAACAAAGCGTACTTTTGAGCACCAACCTATTTTTTCTTGCTCTATCTTGCAAGGTTGTGAGAGTTTGGATAATACTTGTAATGGATATGTTAGGGTGTTGCAATTTTATGTATCCCAAAGAATGCAAGTATGCATCATCTAGATAGTGCTAGGGTGTGTATCACAAGTATAACAATGATCTAAAACGTCACCTTATCAATAAGTTATGCACCTACTAAACTCAAGGGTAAATTTTCTACCTGGGTAGCTTTGTTGGACCACTTTAAGTCTTCTCCTACTTTCCCTTGGATTATAGCTGGTAGTTTTAACATTATTATCAACCCTTATGAAAAAAAGGTGGTACTTGTCGGGTTGACATTGTTAGTTTGGGTATCCAAAATGTAATGGAGGAATTGACATTGGTGGATGTTCACCCTCACAATGGTTTGTTTACTTGGAGTAGTCACTACAAGATATACTGTCTTATTGATGAGTCCCTTGATCATTTTTTAGCATTAAATTTATTTTATCCAAACCTCAACTTTTTGTTGAATGTTTTACACAGTCGGGAATTGGTTCCAATCATTGGTCCATTTTGTTACAACTTCAAGTAACTCAATAACCTATTAAGATCCCATTTTGATTCAAATTGATGTGGATTACTTTCCCTTGCTTTAATGATTTCATGCATCAATGGTGGAGTTACTATATAAGTATCAATGGTTCTAAAATAGATGCCCTTAAACAAAAATTGAAAAAACTTAAAGAAGACCTCAAGATTCAGGACAAGATAAATGGCTGGTAATATTTTTGAGAATCATCAATATTTAGATTTGGATATGTCTCAATTTCATAGTGTTATTAATCATAATGTATGCTTGAGGAATTACATTGGTAGGAGAGAGGGTTATTTGAAAAAGTGGATGGTTTGGAGGTGTAGCAAGATATTTTTTGGCAACAAAATCTTGTGTTTGTTGGCTTAAGGAGGGGGATCATGACACTAAATTCATCTTTAAAGAAAACTATGAAATATCAAAGCCTTGATCTAATAGATAATCTTTTCTCTTCTTAAGGGTAGCCTTTGGAAACCACTTATCAAATTTCTATTGCATTATGTTCTTATTTTCCGAGAATTCCCATTGAAACTTTTGCAGATTAGTTAAAGTATATTGCATTTGATTTCTCTTAGAATTTTTCTGTTATTACTACATCTTAGAAGCAGGCCTTAAGCAGGACATTTAATACAGAGAAGGTTTACTAAGAAGGTAGTCATGGATTTGCTAAAATGTAAGTTACAAGGTCAAGATGTCTTCCTTGCTAGTTTTTTCTATCTTTTTTTGGATATTGTTGTTCATGATAATGTGAAAGGTGTGGAAGAATTTTATTTAAGTGAGATTGTTCTCAAGGTGTTTTATGTCACATTTATCACTCTTATTCCCAAGGTACCAGAGGATATCAATCATTATAAGTTTTGATCTATCACTTCATGTAATACTATATATAATTGATATCAAAGGTTCTGTTGTTATTCGTTTGGTTATTAACCCTAAGTCTATTTATCACCTTTAATTACACGTTGGGATATAGCCTTTATCCTAGATGTTATGTACGTATTTATGTGTTAGGGTTGTAGCATTATAAGGTGGTTATTGGGAATGTACTATATAATGTACTCTACTATGTGAATACAATTTGATTTTTGAGTATTGTAATTTATTCAGGATGATGTATTGAGGATTTGAGGATTTTGACATGGATCACTCATCTAGAGTCTTTAGATTGGTCAATTTGACCTTCACATGATACTCATTAAGACAATTAGACACTTGGTATTTTTTAGAATTTTTAGGATTTTGAGGTTATTGACATGGATGTTTTCTAAGGATTTTGAAGACAATCGTATGGATGAGATTTTGATGAATGGTATGTCATTTTGGCATTTGAGAAATCCGTCACTTATTGTAGATTTGTGACTTGCATGGTTGTTCAACATGTTTGATCGATATATGGTTTCAAGATTTGAGGTAGTACCAACAATTTGCTTGATTTACTTCTTCGTGATTTTTTGGTAGGATTATGATTCACTTCTTGCTGAATCATTCACAAGTTTTTTATACACAACCTTTACATATATAGGATTGGTATGCTAATCAACACTTTTTTTTGTCCACTTGACTTTTCTCTCATTGGTTTTAGGTTTACATCAATGAATACTTACATGCTATCTGGTTCATTTGTTGCATAGTGGGATTTCCATACTTGGTCTTTAGCATCCACTTTTGGTGTTTTTTAGGTGGACCTTCATCAAGATTCATGAGGTTTCAAAGCATGGGTATTAGATTGAAGACTTGGATATATTACTAGATTTTGCACTAGTCTTAGTTGCCTAGTTGGTACACTTGTACGAACTTATGATTAAGGGGGGGATTGTGAATATTTTTGGCTCCTAATCCTAAGTGCATTAACCACTTTTATTTACACCTTAGGATACAATATTTATCCTATGATCCAAAAGGGACCCAGAGAAGGCTAAGAATAACTCAGAACTCTCGGAGGCAGCTCAGAACGCTCTGAATGGCTTCAATAGACAGAGAAAGGGAAAAAATTCAAAGTTCCCAAAAATCAGTGAAAATGGCATGATCACAAAGAGC
>ML776602.1:1781802-1823555 GCA_009831015.1 Picea engelmannii
AATTCATTAACCCCAAGTTAGAAGATCAAAACGAACTTTCCATTCTTTCCAGCTCAATAAATAAAATAAATGTTGGAAATATAAGAAAAATTCCCATGAGCTTCATTGTGAGATAGGGTGTTGGAAAATACCTAAAACACACTGGCATGAGATAATCTATAAAATATGCGAAATGGATAGTGTAGAGGATGAAAAACACTTTCTCTTGGGTTGCTCAACCAATAAAGACATTAGATCTAATTTCCAAAACATTTGTAATAAAATTGAACTCCATAGCTCGTTAACTCATTAAAATCAAAGCAAAATAAGGATTTTCAATTCCACGTTATTCAGTCATAGAATCAACTTGTTAAATCAAACAAATTAATTTAATTTTATAGGTTCGATAGACCAAAGTTGGTCTTAGTGGATGGTGTCTTCAATCGCCATCACTAACATTCTTTGGTAATGGTTTCATGAAAAGTGATCTCCATGGACATCGATTTGGAAACACAAATATGCTCCTCACATCCCTCAATTGGATATTCCGAAAGTTCAATGCTTCAGGTATGGTTCTCATGTTTTGAATACATCTAAGAAAGAATATCCTATTCTTCATAAGCATTGTTTCTAAGATGTGAATTGGGTCTAGCTTAAGTGGTTGAGGGGAGAAATTGTTATCCTCCCCACTTAGGTTCAAATCTTGCTTGTGACAAGCTTAACTCTTCATGATCCAATTATCTATTAAGGCTCCTTGTGAGCCATGATGAATATCTCACTCTTACTTATGAGTTCGAGGGTGGGGTGAGAGTTGCATGTAAAAAAAAAGGCATTGTTTCTAGGAAATTTGGGATAATAATTCTACACTCTTATGGAATTATTCTTGGAGTCATATGCTTCTTTTACAATTTATTTTTTATCCTCAAGGAGTATATTAAAGTTTGAATTTTTAACTACTTTACAATTTTGGTTACACAAAATCCTCTATTATATTTCCATTCCTCTTTTTTGATGTGGCATCAATAATTTGGTTGATATTTTGACATTCTTACATGGGATTCAACAAGTTTTCAACTTATAATTCATGCCTACCGATCCATGGAGACTCTCAAGCAATCATGAAAAAAATTGAGAATTTTATGAGGTTTCGGGTTTGGTTAAGTGATCCTACTAATCCATGGACACTCTCATGTAATCATACATAAAATTCAAAAAGTTCATCAGGGTCTAGGATTGGATGAGCAATGCACTCAATGATGATTACTCATGCCTATATGTGACAATTTGGCCTTTCCTCATTTTTTCCAGTGCATTCATATTCATCATATTCAAAGGGTTGGTAATGGTTTCATTGATTTCTTTCCTAATAAAGGTGTGGCATTGTTTTGTGGGCATCAAGAGGTATGGGCATTGGATCATTCAAAATTCCCTGACCCCCAACCCCGCTCAATTATTTCTAATTCTGGGCTTATTTTAGGAGAGTACTAATCAATATTATCTATATTTTTCATACATGTTTCTCATATGCCATTCGTATCATTGCATTCAAGGATGGAACTAACTTTCAAGATTGACATCATAATAGGCATGGGCTATGCGATAGTTAAAATACCTATTTGTCTCATGCTAAGTCTTTCTCACTTTGTTAATTGGCGAATTCATGGAACATATGCCTCCTTTTCCTGCATAGCTTGTTTTATAATTGGTGCTAGGTTTCAAAGGTAATGTTTGGGGCTTCATTCAATTTGGTTTAATCTGATGATTTTTTTAAGGATGGAACCTCATTTTCACATTCTTCAAGGCTCTAGATGCACACTATGCAATGCTTTTGATAGGAAGTTTTATATGTTGTTTGTCATTGACAACTTAATCTACTATGATGTATCCCTACATATTTATCAATGGGTTGACTATTTGAAGCTCATGATTTGCTCTTACTCTTAGTATTTTAAGTCTCTCCCAATCCTATCCATGTAGAGAAAATCTTTAACATCATATTGATTATGTACATAAGTGTTTCTCAAGGTGTAGCTTGGTAGTTTATATTACTATGTTTTGTAGGTTTTTGGTGTATTGCATGTACCACTACTAGGATGTTATATTTAGAGTTTCACATTTATACAGGTGGAGGTGGCAAGTTGTAAAAAAAGTATTCAATGCATCAAATTACTATAGGCACGTCGAAGTGCTTCACAACATAATGCACCAATGCTCGATAATATATGATCATTGAAGGGGAAATGACACAAAATTTACCTTCGATAGGTCAATGTTATCATAAGAAACCACCACACTAACAAGAAATGTGCATTTTTAGAATAGGTCGATCAATGTGAATATGTTTATAGGGTGCACCATACTCGATGCATTCTATCAACTAAATAGTAGTTGTTACAAAGTCCACAATTTGAATTTAATACTGGTTGTACATCGAGGTATTAAACTATGTGCCTATTATTTTTTTCCCTAAAATATATATACTGGGCACTTCCCTCTCATTCCAAGGATGGTACCCAGAGTAAACTTGAATCTTTAAAGATTAAAGCCGATATAAAAATATACAAGATTTGGAGCAATTGCACAACAAATAAAAACATGGAGCAATTTATTAACAAATACAAATACATAACAATCGTACAACAAATACAGATATGGAGTGTCTTTACTCGCCCACACACAACACAGTTTATGAAAATCAGAGAACAAAGAAACACGATTTATGATCAAATATAGAGGAACATAGGAGCAAGGAACTAAAAATAGAGGATATTACTAGAAATGGATATAATTTACATTCAATTTCTCATTACAACCTACCGATGGCTAAATGATTTACATATTTATAGACTAGATCCTTTGAATATATAATCAATAAATTTCTAGGCATCAACAAAATTTCTGGGCATTTCTATACATTCTAGATCAAGTGGGAAAGACCTAACATTTAATTTCCTAACTACATTTTTATTTTACCTTTCTAGCAATAATAGTTCCAATAATTTCTAGAGACGAGAGAGAATTTGGCTTCACAATTAAAATTATGCCACTTGAAGCTAAACGAAGGCTCTTGGATAACAAACTGTAGTTGTAGATTAATTCTTTCATGTTTCAATCCTTTTCCAAGCTTGCTCATCAAGTCACCCAAAGGCATGCAAAGCTTGGACACAATGTTTTCTTGTCTCTTAGAAATTTTTTAGTAAGCATATCAGTCGTGTTCTCATCTATATGGATCTTTTACAAGTTAAAATTCCCTTTCTCCAATACCTGCTAAATCCAATGGTACCTTATGTCAATGCGCTTGGTCTTTGAATGATATGCTAAGTTTTTTGCTAAATGAATGGCTCTCTAAATATCACAATACAACACATATTTGTTTTGTTTTATTCCCATCTCTCATAGGAATCGTTGCATCCACAATATCTCTTTGCAAGATTCTGTCACAACTATGTATTCCACCTCTATTGTGGAGAGGGATATTACTTTCTGCAGTTTAGACACCCAAGACACTGCTGCACCTGCAAAAACATATAAATAACCAGTGGTGGACTTTCTAGTGTCCACATATCCAACCATATTTGCATCTATATAACCTTCAAGCACAAAATCATTATTACCAAAACATAAACAATAATGACTAGTACCCTTAAGATACCTCAAAGTCCACTTTACTGTTTTGATAAGGATTTAGGTGTGGAACGAACTGATTACAGACTGAATACCATAAACAGAGAGATAGGAAGAATAACACAAATATTCAGTGAACAATATATTCTATTAAATAATGAAATAGGTTGAAACTGTAAAGCTTCATAACTGAAACTTGCTCGAATGGTGGTATCTATCTTTGAGAAGAGACATGGTTGCTACGTGAATCCGTCTGAATAGAATGGATTACAATGAGGCTCCATAGGCCCTTTTCATATAACTCATGAATTCCAAAACCCTAGACATCCAAAAACCTAACCCTAGAAGGTGAAACGCCAAAAGTCATCTGGGCCCTATGGGTAAGTTGGTGTAATTTAATACCTCTACTTCCTAGGGTCATAAATTTTTCATACGACCTCCATTTTAGGCACGTGATAGCCCGTTGGAAAGGTATTTCAGAGAAATACACATTCTCCCATCAGAATCTTACTTCGTCTATAGTCTGACTGTGGCGAGCCAAAAAAACAATGTTTAGGGCCCCAAAATAGCCTTGGAAGTACAACAAGATGTGTCGACCTGAAAAGATACAAAATAGGCTAGTTGGATTAGGTGAGAGGCCACCCATATATACCTGGAGAATGTGTGAGGCTTCAGATATCTCCAGAAGTGTATAAATAACAATTATAAAGCAGTACAAATAGATGTGCTGAACAAAAACAGACACGAGGAGCCAGTTGGAATAGGTGGGTGGCCACCAATATCCATCTGGATCAATCCTCACCCCTTAGGAAGCAATGGTATCCATTGCGTTGAGTTCCCCCATCAGGTGAGGAAACTTTTGCTCGATTTGGCCCCGAGTGAGTCACTTGCCTTGGTGTAGGAGTTTCCCTGCCTTGACAACCCGATAAAGCTGGATCTGCTGCTGGCGAGTGCCCTTGACCTGTGTTTCCACTATCGGATCGGTGGATGATTTTTCCATGCAGTCAGGTTTGAGCTCTCTTAGTGTCAGTTGTTTGACGATCTCATAGGTGTCTAATAATGGTGGAAAATAGGGCCGAAGGAGGTCCACATTGAATACTGGATGCAGAACAAGGAAGGGTGGAGTATTGAGCTAAAAAACATTTCTACCCAAAACCTTGGTGATAGTGTAAGGTGCATAATGAAGTGGCCGAAGCTTCCAATGGGGCTTGGTTAGATGCTCCTTCTACAAATATAATCATAATTTGTCGCCAACCTGAAACTGGTGTGGTACCCTGTGTTTATCATGGCACTTCTTGTACTTAGCATTGGATTTCTGCAAAATCTTCTGGACCTATTGGCGGATGTGCTGAATCCGCTTAATGAATCTGGTGGCTTTGTCAACCGTAGACTGATCAGGGGAAGAGTCTATTTATGTGGTGGCAAGAGGAAGTGAAACATCAATGGGTCCCAAGGGTTGGAATCCCAGACCCACTTGAAATTGGCTATGGCTGGTGGAACTATGGAGATCCCTGTTGTAACTATGTTGGACATATGGGAGACTCTCGTCCCATGTATGGGGATGCGTAGACTGGGAAAATCCAATTGATGACCTCGGTTTGGCCATCGATTTGGGGGTGGAAAGAAGTGGATTTTGTGAGCTTGGTGTCCAACAGAGACCAGAGACTCAACCAAAAGGTGCTAAGGGAACCTACTGTCTTGGTCGAAGATGATGGTATGTGGTATCCCAAAGTGAACCCAAACTCATTCGAAGAAGAGATTGGCAGTATCGGCCGCTGTGACAGTCTTCTTACAGGCTGTGAGGATGGCCATATTTGAAAACCGATCAATGACCACACACATAATCATTTTCGTGCTTGGTGGATGAAAAACCAGACATGTAATCCATGGATATGGACTCCCACAGGTTCTCAAGAATAGGTAGAGGGTTGTATAATCCTTGCTTCTTGATGGCTGACTTGGAAATGGCATAGACAATGCAAGATATGATATATTTGCTGATGTCCAGTCGAAGTTTTGGCCAATAAAAATGTTTCTGAAGGACGACCACAGTTTTCTCTACGCCAAAATGTCCTACCACCCAACTATAGTGGGCTTCCCATATCATCTTTGCGCGCTCGCTTGTAGGAACACAAAGATGACCCATATGGCATAAAAGTTTGTCCTGAATGTGAAAATCAGTAACAATGGTGCTTGTACCCAAGATCTGATATGTGGTGGCGAAGTCCAGATCTTGATGGTAAAGTTGGGGCCACTTTGATGTTTCATGTCTATAGGAATGGAGCACATTGGTAAGTGCAACCACAGGAGGCTGACCGAGGTATTCAGCGACACGATTGGAGATACATGTCTTATACTTGATGTTGAGATGGAACTGCTACAGGTAGGTGGACCACTTCTGATGGTGTTCATTTTGTAATTTCCCCTGTGTCTGTATGAATTACAGAGGCTTGTGATAAGTGTGTATGATCGTCTCTGTCCCCAGAATGTAATGTTTCCATTGACGACAAGATTTTATAATGGAATAAATTTCCTTGTCATAGGTGGGGTATTTACGGACAATATCAGAGAGTGTCTCACTATGGTATGCCACCGGATGCCCGTGCTAAGTGAGAACTACACCCACAACATAGTCAGATGCATCAGTCTCAATCTCGAATGGTTGTTGCAGATCATGCAAGGAGAGTACTGGAGCTGAGCACAAACGGTGTTTCCGATCTTCAAATGCTCATTGTTGCTCCTTCCCCCACATGAACTTGGCCCTACCACCACCCTTTCTCACCTAGCTGAGGGCCCAGGCAATATGGGAGAATCCCAACACGAACCGTCGGTAAAAATTGGCGAGTCCTAAGAAGATCCGAAGATCAATCAGTGTGGTCGGGGTTGGCCAGTCACAGATGACTTGGATCTTAGCTAGATCAACATGTACCCCATGCTCATCAACAATGTAGCCTAGGTATTGGACCCTATTCATGCCAAAATAACATTTTTCCAAGTTGGCATAAATCTTGTGCTGCCGTAGAGTGCTCAAAACCCGTTGAATATGCCGCATGTGCTCCTCCCACGTTCTGCTGAAGATGAGGATGTCATCCAAATATACTACCACAAAGGAGTTGGTGAAGGGTCTCAATACATCATCCATCAACCTCATGAAAGTGGCCGGTGCATTTGTTAAGCCAAAGGGCATGCCTAGATATTCATAGAGACCTTCCTTATACTTGAAGGTTGTCTTCCAGCCATCTGTTGGTTCGATGGGAACCTGGTGGTAGCCATACTTCAGGTCAATCTTACTGAAGAACATTTCTCCCTTGAGTTGGTCAAGAAGGTCATCAATCCTAGGAATGGGATAACGGTTATTGACTGTGATTTTGTTTAAGGCTCTGTAATCAATGCAGATTCTCCAAGTCCCGTCCTTCTTTTGCACCAGTACAATCAAGATTCCACAAGGGGAGGAGCTGGGTCTGATGTACTCATTTTGAAGAAGATATTGGAACTGACGACTGATTTTGTCATTCTCCATTAGCGAGTGTTGATAGACTGGTCCATTAGGTAGAGGTGCGCCAATGGTCAGATCAATTGGATGCTTGACTCGACAATGTGTCAGTACCCTTGTAGGTGAGACAAAGATGTCTCTGTATTCTTCCACAATTTTGTCCACTTGCTTTTGCTGCAAAGAGAGGTGTTGTGTAGAGGCCATGGATGTGGCAGTGACCTTCTGCTTACTGTGAGCATGGATCACAAAGAAGATGAACTTCCCGGTCTGTGAAATGACCTTACTGCAATGCTTAGCAGAGATTAAAGAAATAGCAATAGGCGATGCCACCTTTGGGATCATGTACAATTGTCTACCCAAATTAATAATAACACTGCAGGGTCTAGACTCATACACAACATGATGCTTCCACAAATATGGTTGTCCTAAAAGAACATCGCAAACTTCAAGAGGAGAAATATCACACAGTACCTCATCTTTGAAAGGCTTGATGCCGTAGGAAAGATGACATTGTTGGCTGACACATAGATCTCTTCCTTGACAAAGCCAACCAATGGTGTAGGGTTGTGGGTGCATTTTCGTTGGCAGGTTCAGTCGCCTGACAACCTCTACTGAAATCAAGTTCTTTTGACTATCGCTATCGACAATGAAGTGAATCGGAGCCCCCTTGACCCACATCTGTGAGTGAAAGAGGCGTTCCCCTTCCTCTATTTATTCTGGTTCACTTGGCCGAACTTTGGTAGTAGCGACCATGACACTGGGTTCAACATCGATAATCCTCTTCCCTCCTTCAGGTTTTGACTCAGAATTAGAATCGACCTCTAACTCGAAAGCCTTCAACTCGACCACGAGGGACTGCTTGGAGCGACATTCGTTGGTGTTGTGCCAAGGACTTTTATGGTACTCACACCATTTTCCTTTGTCCTTCTTCATCTTCTCATTGCCCTTCTTGTGTTGCGGCTTGGACAGATTGTCTTGAGGGAGGCCATTGTGACTTGGTCCACTACTGTGTGGGTTGGGGTTGCCTTTGCCCTACTTCGCCTATGAGGGGTTTGCAGATCCAAGCTCTCGCCATTTCTGCTTGATCTTGACAACATATCTATAAGCTGTGCCTAATGAGGCGATGTCCATGAACTCCATTTTTGTTTGAATGTATCTATTAAAACAACCGCAGTATTTGAGCACCATATGATGCTCAAAATATTTGATACCCAATTTGGTGTGGAGGGTATGGAAAATATTGGTGAAGTCTGGTACTGTTTGGTCCCTTTCTTGACGTAGGGTGGTCCATCTGGTGTACTAGTCCTCGCAGCTTCCAACAGGGTAGTACTGTTCTATAATGGCGTCCCGGAAAAAATCCCATGTAGGGGCCACCAAAAAAATTGTAGATTCCTCCACGACCCTTTTCTCAGAGTAGGTATCCCACTAGTCTTTAACATGGGGAACGACCTTGAGGAGTTCAAAAGTGATCTTTTCTCGATCAGAAAAATTGTGTATCGAAACATATCCTTTGAGCAGATTTAACCATTTATCTACAACATCCACATCTTTCTGTCCTTAAAATAATAGAATATCAAAATTTACGTATACCTTGAAGTGGGTTGCATGGCCGCTTGATGAAGATGCTTCTCTCGTGGGCAACCATCGAAGGATCTACATGAAGTTGTCCATCATTTCATTCCTTTGTCGCGCGAGGGATTCATTGAGCAACCTTTTAATAAGATCTCATGCTCCATCATATTTCTTTTTGTCTCCCATGGGTTATTGTTGGGCTTTGTGCGACTGATCTAGTAATGAATCGATTGGTTCGACTCCCAGCTTCTTGTACCCAGAACTTGTCAGGGACATGCATGAAGAAAAACAAATGAAGAGCAGACCGCTCTGATACCAATGATCCGGATTTAGGAGTGGAACAAACTGATTACAGACTGAATACCATAAACACAGAGATAGGAAGAATAACACAAATATTCAGTGAACAATATATTCTATTAAATAATGAAATAGGCTGAAATTGTAAAGCTGCAGAACTGAAACTTGCTCGAATGGTGGTAGCTATCTCTGAGAAGAGATGTGGCTGCTACGTGCATCCGTCTGATCATAATGAATTACAATGAGGCTCCATAGGCCCTTTTCATATTACTCATGAATGCCAAAAACCTAGACATCCAAAAACCTAACCCTAGAAGGTGAAACACCAAAAGTCACATGGGCCCTATGGGTAATTTGGTGTAATTTGATACCTTAACTTCCTAGGGTCATAACTTTTGCATATGACCTCCGTTTTAGGCGCATGAAATCTTGTTGGAAAGGTATTTCAAAGAACTACACATTTCCCTGACAGACTCTGAATTTGTCTACCGTCTAACTATGACGAGCCAAAAAAACAATGTTTAGGGCCCCAAAACAACCCTGGAAGTACATCAAGATGTGCTGACCTGGAAACATACAAAATAGGCCAGTTGGATTAGGCAAGAGGCCACCCGTATATACCTGGAGAAAGTGTGAGGCTTCAGAAAGCCCCAAAAGTGTAGAACTCACAATTATAAAGCAATACAAAAAGACATGCTGAACAAAAATGGACATGAGGAGCCAGTTGGAATAGGTGGGTGGCCACCAATATTCATCTAGATCATGCTTGCCAATGTTGTTTACCCAGATTTGCAAGGAACCTGCTCACTACTCCCACTGAATGTGCAATATTTGGCTGAGTACATACCATGGCATACATCAAGATGCCAACTACTGAAGCATGAGGAATTTTACTCATTTCTTTCTTCTCCTTGTCATCACAAGGGAACAAATCAACACTCAGTTTGAAGTGGGATGTAAGAGGTGTACCAACTGGCTTGGTGTCCTTCATATTGGACCTATCAAGCACCTTCTTAATACATTTTTCTTGTGATAGCCACAATGTTTTCTCTTTTTTGTCATGTATGATCTTCATGCCCAATATATTTTGTGTTGGACCCAAATATTTCATTGCAAACTGGCTACCCAAATCCTTCTTTAACTTGTTAATCATATTCTTATAATGTCCAATAACTAACATGTCATCCACATATAACAATAATATAATGCACTTTTCCTAGCCATACCTCTTAATGTAGACACATTGATCAACTTCTAGTCTTCTAAAACCATGTTCCAACATAAATGAATCAAATTTCTTATACCACTGGCGAGGTGTCTGCTTCAGTCCATAGAGGCTCTTCTTCAACCTGCAAACCAAGTTTTATTTACCTTTTATTTTGGAACCTTCTGGCTGCTCCATATAAATTTATTCTTCCAATTCACCGTGACGGAAGATTGTATTTACATCCAATTGTTCACACTCCAAATCTAAAGCAACAATAAGACCAAGAATTATTCTAATGGTTGACATCTTAACAGCAGGGGAAAATATTTCAGTAAAATCAATACCTTCCTTTCGAGCAAATCCTTTCACTACCAACCTTTCTTTGTATCTTTCTTTTTTCCCTTCTCCCTCATGCTTAATCTTGTACATCCATTTGTTTTGTAGGGATATTATTTATTTTGGGATCTTTACCAACTCCTAAGTTTCATTTTCCAACAAGGACCCCATTGCTTCCTTCATTTCTTTCTTCCATTCTTTGTTGTTCTCATCTTTACAAGCCTCCCAGAAACAATCAGGTTCACTTTCATCAATAAATACAATATAATTTGAGGGAGGATACCTTTGTGAAGGCTTGTGAGGCCTAATAGATCTGCGGGCCAATTGTGGTGGTGCATTTTCAAGTTGGACTTCTTGTAATGGATACTGTACAATTTATTCTAGTTGTTGATTATCATCTTCCATTTGTTGTTCAACTTTCTCTTGAATATGCTTCTCCTTTTCTTGCAACGATGGAATATCAATTTGTTGTTCAACAAACTTGTCAACAACTTTCATGACCTCCATATGATATGTAGAGTTCGTAAACATCTCTAACTCATTTAATATGACATCCTTGCTTCTAATAAATTATTTTTAACCAGATCTCATAATCGGTAACCAAGCTCACCATCATCATATCCCAGAAAAACACACTTCAGGGATTTATCATCTAGCTTAGTTTTGTTCTTTTTGGGAATATGTGCAAATGATTCACATCCAAATATTTTTAGGTGAGAATAATTTACCCTTTTACTCGTCCAAACTTCTTCAGGAATGCCACCATCCAAAGTTGTAGTAGGAGATTGGTTTATGAGGTAGCAAGCTGTATTTACTACTTCTGCCAAAACATGCTTTTCCACTACATAATTTGACAACATACTCACCTTCTCCATGATAGTGCAATTTATTCTTTTTGCAATATCATTTTGTTGAGGAGTAAGAGGGACAATCTTATCATGCTTTATACCAAACCCGTTACAATAATCTTTGAATGCGTTGGAGTAATATTCTCCACCGTTATATGTCGTCAAACACTTGATAAATTGATTAGTTTGTCTTTCAACAACAACATGAAACTTATGAAATATCTCAAATACCTCACCTTTGCTTTTCATAGGTTATGCTCAAACCTTCCTAGATGCATCATCTATAAATGTGACGAAGTATGAGGTTCCTCCTAATGACTTAATGTTTACTGGCCCAAACACATCAGAATGTATCAATTCTAACAAATCTATTTTCCGTTCATGACCACTCCTAATAAATGAAACCCTTCCTTGCCTACCATATATGCAATGCTCACAAAGGTCAAGATTATAGGATTTCAAACCTGGAAGCATATTTTTACCAACAAGAATTTTAATGCCCTTCTCTCATGTGACCCAAACACTTATGCCATAAATATGTTGAGATTTCTTCTTATTTAATTATAAAAAAAACTATGACTTAAGTTAATCCATATTACTTCCTAATAAAAAATATGACACATCTTGGGGTTAATTTAGATGGGCGTTACATTTCCCAATTTCCTCAGAGAAGATTCAAGAGAAGAAGGTCTTCGAAGACTTATGGAAGAACATCAAACTAGAGAGAGCCTTAAGAGGAATGAATCCAAGGAGAAGGGAATTGGAGCCATCTCATTACTTAAAGGTATGATCTTATTGAGGTAACTTCTTTCTTCTTGTAATACAATCTCCCTTCTTTTGCCCCCATATTTTCTTATTCTTGATTTGACGTTGTTTACTTCAATACTCTTGATTTCTCTCATTGAACCACCAAGTGGATTAAGAAGTTGTTATCTTGCTTACTTGAACTAGATCTAGGGTTTTGTATCATAAAGTAGAGGAAGGTTTCTATTGTCATGTGTGTAAACTCCTTGGAGATAATTCTTCTTCTTCTTCTTCTTCTTATGCTCCTCTATCTCAAAAATAGCTTTGAAGACTCTTCAACAAAAGTGCATTACATATTTTTCCATTTCTATCCTTACAAACCCTAATTTAGATCTTATTATGCTTGGTAGTGTAAACGTCATTTATTTGATTGTATGTCACTAGTATACCAATATACTAGTGGGGATTGAGTAGTACACATTGTATCAAAACACTCATCGATAGAATAGGCTACTCCACTAGGGAGGAGCTTTTGCCATTTTCGATCTCTTACTTAGATTAGATTTAGGGTTTTCTTGTGTGATTTTTCTCTCTAGTTTTATGTTATTAGCTTTTGTTTTTAAAAAATCCCAAGAATCCCAACATTGTGACCATGTTCTTTGAATTAACTTTTTTTTTTCTCAACTTTCTTCAAGAAACATTGTTATTTTTCCCACTTTAGCACTGCATTGATCTCAATTAGAGAAAACTATCATTGTAGTACTCTTAACATGAGGAAATGAGCATTGTTACTATTTAGAGTTTTCCCTTTGTTTGTTTGTTGTGTGTTTTCATAGTGACACTTTTTTGTGGACTTTGTTAGCATTGTAACACTTTTGTGCTTTATTTTTTAGTAATGTTTGGCGTCTTTAAGATGAAATAATAAATATTTTTTAGGGAAACTTTATGTTTTCTTGAGCAAATTTGTAGCTTCTTTCCTATGCTTCATGGTTCCCCCATGTTATGAATTTTGTAGTTAGAGAAAGTAAAATAAAAGTGAATACATTACTGTCCAAGTGCATTTATTTTTAATAATATCACACATCAAGAGCACACATTACACATCATATTAAGCAATAAATTCTCAATATTAACTGGTTCATGAACTTTGCATGGATTCAATTACACTAGAGATCATAGAGAACACAAAACTCAAGAATTTAATTAAGCGATAAATACAAAAATTAACTTGAAAAACAAAAAGAATTACATTACATGATAGACACTAAAATTAACTTGAAAAATAACAACAACCTAGACTTTTATTCCTTTTTGCTATAACACCAAAATTGTACTAGGCTACGACCTTGGGTTTAGGTTGGGGTGGTGGTTTTGAACTCCTTGAGGTGTAATCAAAATGGGAATTTAGAGTTGATTAATTGAGAAAATACCTTTGTAACTATGTATGTCATAGGGAATCTTCCCATCTCTTGCTTATAAAGGGGGTGTACAATTGGAGGGGAAACTGTGTGAAGTGAGGATTTCTATATTTCCCTCTCCCATGATACATTTAACTTAAGAAATGATCACCCAATGTTGACATCTTACTCGACACCCAAATTTCTGGACAATCAATGTTAAGCGACTAACCAAGGTTAAAGTAACTCAGTCCAACCCAACCACATAGTGTGAAAATGCATCCTAATGGCTTACATTTAGGTTTCCATCCTAGGGTAATCATTCATGGGCTTGTTGATAAATATACTTCTGAAGGTAGGAGTGACCCTTGGTTAACCTCCATTGTATTTCATTAACATTGGTGGCATACTTGGGGCTTTTGAAACTTCCTTCTCACCTTAACTTATGTGAGTTTACTCCATAAAAGTTTATTGTTGGGTGCAATGTACCCAACTCCCTCGCTTGGACATGTTACTACTAAATCAACTAACATATCGATTCAAATGAGGAAATATACATAACATGAAATACATGCTCATACTATTATCATTAATTCTTAAAAAAATGGATGCAAATGATTTAAACACGCAAAACAACAATTAAACACACATAACATAAATTAAACACAACATTCACACAATAAATAAAACAATGGTAAGATCACTTATCTTTGTGGATATTTACACAACTGACTGCAGATGTCGGACGTTCCACCCAATTGTTGACTCTTCTACTACAATTCTCTTAGCAGTAAGTCACCCCTGAGATGGGGCTATGACTCGACAAGGACGAAAAAGATCCTATGGGTGTCTAGAATGCACTCAAAGAGTCCAAATACCCATTAAAACACAATGACATGAGTCCTAAAAACACTTCAACTGCCTATCTTTGTTCCCCATCAATATGTACAACCCAAGGGATTATATTTCATTCTTTGCACCACAGTCCCTTAGACAATCTGCATCCCCTCTAGGGATCCAGTATAGACCAGATAAGAATCTCTCAGTTGGGGGATCCAAGAAATACAACTACAACAAGAGTTCTCACACAACGTTTACAAATGATCTTTGGGTGATTTCTCAGCAGAAAAACACTTATAGACTTGGCAACCCCAATATTAACATAATTACTAGCTTCAACAAGCTATCTTCACTATCCACTATGGCTACCTACTTTTTCCTAGCACTAAGCTCTAGTTTTCCTCACTTCTTGCTAACTGTAAAAACTGATGTGTCTTCCTACTTGAATTTTCTTCTTCTCCCATGATTTCTTAACTCACACTCTTCCCCAAGATGATTACACTCAACCCATGTTGTCATAACTGAGTGGGATGAATTTCTCACCCAACCTCTTACATGAACTCAATGATTGAGTGCTTAATAAGTGAAAGGGACAAATGGCTAAATGAAAAATTGATTTATGAAGGTGGATCAAGACTCAAGGCATGTGAAAACCCTTCAAAACCCCCATTAATTCCCCTCTCTTGTGGAATCATGACTCCCCATTACTTTGGTCCTTACCCATCTACATCCAACACTGTATTTCATTTTATTATTTTTCAATGTACAATGTTTACATATTACATCACTTGGCCCCCGACCATTCATAATATTTACAAATATACAATGCTACACTAGGAATGAAAAATGGGGTGTTACAATCCCATCTCCCTATAATTTGCATTGTCCTCAGTGCACATCACCATATATGTGTACATGTATACTTATACATAATATTGTATCACAATACTCAATAATTTTGTGGTCTAATGAATCCCAGAGTAATTCCAACCAACAATCTCTCGTTCCCTCAGCTTACATAACCCAAGGAAGTGTATCCCCTTCTTTGAACCATAGTCCCTTAGTTTGTCCCACTTCCCTTTCAAGGCTCCAACACATCCCGAACAAGAAGTATTAGAGTTGTGGCTCCAACAATTCCAACTACACCAAAATGGAGTCTTTGTACACTTATGTACAAATGTACATTCATATTTCCTCCAAAATCTGTAAAAAGATGTGGGTATTCCTCTTGCATGGCCTTCTCATACTCCTACATGGTGTCTTTAGGACTATAGCAAGTCCATTGGACCTTTACCAAGACGATGGCTTGGTTCCTGATAAATTTGACTTTTCGGTCTATGATGTGCATCGACTTCACTCAAAAGTCCCCTTCGTTCTTCACCTGGATCGCATTCCAATCAATCATGTGGTTATAATCATGCACATAATTATTCAATAAAGACACATGGAACACATTATGAAATCTCATGGATGCAACCAATGAAAGCATGTATGCAACAAGGCCTATCCTCTCTAGAACTTCAAATGGCACATAATATCTCATTGACAACTTTGGGCAACTTACCAATTTCAGATATCTTCTTTTTTACTTTACTTTAAAAAATACATGCCCGCCCTCTCTAAATTCCATGTGTTCCATGCCTTTGCCGGCATAAATTTTTTTCCTACTTGTGTAGTCTTTAAATTCTTCTTTATTTTTACCATCTGCTCTTCCATTTCTCTTAGCAATTTTGGCCCAATAATGATTGTGTCCACTGGGTTATCTGAGCTAACTGGCTTGTTGCACTTTCTTCCATACAAGGCTTCAAATAGGCTCCTCTTCAATGATGCTTGATACCCATTGTTATAAGAAAAATCAACCAAATGAAGATAGTCTTCCCACTTGGAAGGCTGATCCATTAAATACATTCTTATCATATCTTCAATTATTTTGTCGACCCTCTCTTTTTTTCCATCCGATTCTGGATGATATACTATGCTGAAATTTAGATTTGTCCCAAATCCTTTAAATAAACCTTTCCAAAAATTGGAAGAGAACTTGGAATATCTATCTGACACTATTGCCTTAGGCACACCATGTAGTTTATCAATTTCCTTCATATAAATTTCTACAATGTTGGCTACCTTGTGAGTCATCTTGACTGGAATAAAATCTGTAGCCTTTGTAAGCTTATCCAGTACTACCATGATGGAATCATGTTTCCTTGTTATTCTAGGAAACTTGGTATTGAAATATATGGTAACAATATCCCATTTCCATTTAGGAATGGGAAATGGATGTAGTAATTCCGCTGTGTGTCTATGTTCAACCTTTACCTTCTGGCATTCCATGCATTTCATAATAAAATCAACTAAACCTTTCTTTGACATACCAATCCAAAAGTATTGGCCTCTTACAACAACAATTGTTTTAAGATACCCTCGATGTCCAATGTATGGCACATTGTGCATCTCTTTTAAAACTAAATTTCTCAACTCCTAAGAATTAAGAACATAAAATATGTTCCTGTACAGGAGGATTCCATCCTCTTCCAACCTATACTCTTTAAATTCCCATTGTACATTATCTTTCTATAAGATTTCTTTAACGTTTACATAATGCTATTCTATTGTTACCACTTCTAAAATTCTATCTTTTAAATATGTCCTACACATACTAATGGTTGTAGCATGCATCTCATGCACCCTTATGCTAAGTGCATGAACCACTTTATTCTCTTTCCCCTTGATGTGATTTATATCAAAATCATACCTACTAAGGAATTCCAACCATATAACTTGTTTGGCATTCAATGTTGGCTATCTAAACATATATTTCAAACCACTATGGCATGTCCTCAACTCAAATTTTATGCCCATGAGATAATTCCTCCACATTTTCAGCATATGAACAATTGTTTCCAATTCCAAGTCATGTGTGGCATAGTTCCTCTCATACTCCTTAAACTTTCTTGACTCGTAGAAAATTACATGCCCATTTTGGGTAAGGAATCCACCAAGCCCTTCTTTACATGCATCTATGCACACAACAAAATCCTCATTTGGATATGCAATGTTTAAGATAGGTGCACTGGTTAATAAATATTTTAAGTGCTAGAAACTCTCTTCACATTTGGTAGTACATTCAAATTTTATTCCTTTCTTTTGCAAGGAAGTGACTAGGTGCACAATCTTGGAGAAACTTGTAATGAATCTCCTATAGTAACCAACTAGACCCATAAATGATCTAACTTATGAAATATTATTTTGTGCTAACCAACTTTTGATTGCTTCAATATTTTCTAGATCCACTGCTATGCCATCCTCTAAGACAATGTCACCCAAATAATGGATCTACTTTTGATAAAAAAAATGCACTTTCTCAACTTAGCATACAATTGGTGCTTTCTCAACACCTATAGAACCATTCTCAAATGATGCTCATGCTCCTCCTCTTCTTGGAGTAGTTAAGAATATTATCCAAGAAGAAAATGAAAAATTTGTTGAGGTAATCATTGAACACTCCATTCATTAGACACATAAAAGTAGATGACACAATTGTCAATCCAAATGGCACCACTACAAAATCATAATGGCCATACCTTTTCCAAAAGGTTGTCTTGCTAGTATCTTCTTCTCTGATTCTCATTTGATGATAACCTGATCTCAAGTCAATCTTGAAAAATATCCTTGCTCTTCTCAACTGATAAAAAAGGTCATCAATCCTTGGCAAAGGATAATTGTTCTTTATTGTAACCTTATTCAGTTGTCTGAAGTCAATACATAACCTCATAGTCCCATCATTTTTCTTCACAAAAATCACTGGGGCACCCCAAGGTGAAACACTTGGCCATATGTACCTCTTATTCAACAACTATTCTAGATGCATTTGCAACTCTTTTAGTTCCAATGTATTCATTCTATAAGGGGTCTTGGACACTGGGGAAGCTCCATGCATCAAATCAATATGGAAGTCAATGTCTCTCTTTGGTGGCAATCCTGGAAATTCACCAAACACATCTTCACACTCTTTCAAAACTGAATAGTCTTTAAGATTTGGCTCATTGTCATTTGTTGGATCCTTCATATGGGTTGCATGTATCTAGCATCCCTCTCTAAAACTTCTTTTCAACTACAATACTAAAATCTCTCTGACATATATAAGCCTTGGAATACCTTGAACTATCCTTGAATTCCATTCTTCATTAATACATGTGAAGGCCTTGTTGTAACATTCTAGGACAACATGACGCTTGTCCAACCAATCCATACCAATCAAACAACCACACGACCCAAGCATTATGATGTTCAAATTTACTTTAGTTCTAACTCCATTCATGTTCACTGAACAATCTTTGACAAGTTCATTGATTCTTCTCTTGGTTCCAATAGCTAGCTAAAACAACCAAGACTTTTCATGCATACATCTCTTCAATTTAATTCTTTCAAATATATATATGACTAGCTCCATAATCAATCAAAATAGCTATGGGATGATTATCGATATTACGTTCCACCTCAATCATGTGGGATTGATAGTCTACTTGTCTATTTCCTAAGGCTGCATAAATTCTTGTCACACTCCTACCCATGTCTTCCATTATATCAACTTCTTGAATGCTATGCATAGTCCTTGTCCTATCTCCCTTATGAGGAATTTTTTTATACATGTGGTCTCACTCGCAACCACAACACTTTATGGGATGTTGTATCGACCTTTCCCTCAAGGAATATGTCATCTTAGGATCACTTTGTGCTTGAACCCTCTCCTCCTCTGATCCATCTTGCCTTTATTTTTTTCATCCTAATATATTTGAAAAGGCGACCTTCCCTTATTATGCTCATACAAATACTTATCTTTACTCATGGCTTCCTCTAAAGTCTCGGGCTCATCAAACTTAATTTTATCCTTGTAGAATGATGGTACCCCACTCAAGAACCTATGAATTTTAACCTTCTCATCCTTGATGAAATCCACATACCTCAGAAGCTCCAAGAATTTCAACTCATACTCTTCCATGGTCATATTTCCTAATTTAAGTTCAAATAATTATTACATTTTCTTGTCATAATAGTGCTTTGAAAAGTATTGTTGCTGGAATTATTTCTTGAAATGATTCCAAGAAATTCTCTTCTCCTCAATATGATTGACTTGCTTCAACTAGTCCCATCACACGAAAGTTATCCCCTGAAGATGATATATGACAATCTTTGCTTCCATATTTGATGAATAATTGTGCAGATGAAAATATTTTCTCATACCCAACAACCAAGCTTAAGCTTCTTCACCCTTCCTATGCTCTCCATCAAATGTGGGTGGCTTGATCCTCTTGAGATCTCCTTACAAACTATCTAATTAGTGCCTTCTCCTTTGATGTCTGACAAGAGACCTACTTGGGATGATCTATAATTATGAAAATATAGGTGCTCTTTTGGATGAATGTCTAGGTGAATGGTAATGCCTACTAACATTTCTTGATTTCCTTATCCCTTTGTAGACATCCCTTCTATCATGAGATATGTGCTTTTCCGCATGTCTTGCATTGGATACATTTCTTATGCTAACCTCCTTGTTGATTTGTCTTTGCAAATTATTCAAACTCTACAACAACTGAGAATTAATTTGGTTATGCTCCTATTGAGATCTGATCAACCTTTCATTACCTTCTTTATAGCTCTACACCTCTCTCTACAAGCTCTTGATCATCTCTACATGATCCACCTTGCTTCTATGTCAATTAGACTTTGTTTCGACATTTCCTAGGCTGATATTTAATCCTTTGATTTCATTTCCATGGCTGTAAGAACCTTGTGCATCATCCATCTCTTTAGTCCTCATTTTTGAACTAGATTTGTTATGCCTATACCTCTAATTCTGAAAAAATGTGGATGCAACAATCACTGTTAATGATTATGCATATTGTAAAATATTTCATTAATTAGGCTATAGGTCATTCTTCATCTAAATTTATGAAGAGTATGGATGCACTAAACTAGATTCTAATTATTTAGACACATTCTCCTCTGAATCAAATTTTCGTCGACTATACTCATGCCTCATTTTTAATTATGAGCTAAAAGTTATAGCTTTCTAAATTTTTCCATTCTTACTCAATTGTGCCTTGTTCTCATTGGTGCAATCTAGCTGAGAGACCATATTCTTCCATCTATAATGGAAAATCTATCTGGAACCAAGAAAACATTTATGTTGGGCATAGGTAAAATTTCTGATTTTAAATACACAACAATTTTTAGATTCAGAATATGATGTTCTAGTCAAATTTTGCATAAATATGGAATTGTCAACTTTGCTCTTTTTACATTTTCTCTAGACTTGGAATTTTTAGCAAAATTGACTATCTTACAAATGAAGAAAAACTAGGAAAAAATTCCTCAAGAAAAAGTTGTCCGACTTTTTGTAGAGGTAAAACATTGAGTAAACATTTTTTTTTCCATATTTGTGATATGGGGTCCCCTTTCCTCCAAATATCCCAAAAATCCCAAAACATGTCCGAGAATAATGGTTTTTGGCTTGTTTTTTTGTCCCCATTCCAAACTCCTTGGAATTTGGCCAAAAGCTCCACTTGGTATTTTATGTATTCTTTTTGGACTCACTATAAAAATTTCATGAATAACAATACCTCCGTTAAAGAGTTCCATCTTGTTCTTTAAAAACCATTAATTTGCATTTTATAGAAGTTTGAAGCAGAATTAGCCGATGATCCTCACTGACACTTTTGTGTTCTTCCTTACTGTGGACATACCCTTTAAATTTGATCTGATTCTGAGTTAATATTCTCCTTTTATGGCCATTTTTTTTGCCTCCAGACTTGTTTTTATTTTTTATTTTATAAAAACCACCATCTTATTGACATGGAAATCTGGTTAATGTGGCATGGAACATGGATACTATTGTGGAATTGATGTCCACTTTTCAACCCTTGATGCAACCATGTCATCATCCTCCCTTCCTTTCATCAGTGATCAACTTATTTSTTCCATTGGTGACCCTCAAATTTCTTCCATCGACGATTTGAAGATTTCTCCTTTCGACGGTYTGAAGAATTCTTCCATCGACGATCCAAATATTTCTTTCATCGGAGGATGCTAAAATCCTTCTATAGACTAACCTTGAAATCCTCCTTTCAGTGGACTAGAAAATCCTTCCTTCGATGGTTCGAAAAATCYTTCTTTTGGCGGTTCGAAACATTCTTCTCCATCAACAACCTACAAAATGCACTTMAAGAACCTTGAAAATAGTTTCTTCGACGGAGTGGAAATATTTTCTTTTTGGTGAACTCTTAAATTATTCTCCATTGACAACCTACAAAACACACTTTGGAAACCTCCAAAATACACTTTGGCAACCTCCAAAATAGTTTTTTTTCAGTGGATTGAAAATTTTGTCTTTTTGGGAACTTTGAAATTCTTCTCCATCGACAACCTACAAAATGCATTTCAACAACCTCCAAAACAGTGTCTTCGATGGATTGAAAATTTTGAATTTTCGGAAAACTTGGAAAAACTAACTTTTTTGACGAACTTCAAAAAACCTATTTTTTAGAGAACTATGAAAAACCTCTTTTTCAATGAACTCCAAAAAAATTCCATTGATGAACTTAGAAAAACTTCCTTTTTTGGTGAACTTTGAAAAACATCTTTTTTCGGTGAACTCCGAAAAACTTCCATCAATGAACTTGTTTAACTTAGAAGTTTTTTGAACAAATTCGTGATGGTTATATATTGTTGATCTCAAGATCAAATGTGATCTCGACCATTGATTCACCAAATTTCACCAAACTTCACCGAACTCCTATTTTTTTTTTCAGTGATCTTGAAAATTCTTAGAAGTTTTCATCTAAATCCAAGATGAATTTGGACCATTGATCTCATGATCAATGTGATCTCAGATATCGATTTCATTGAGCTTCATGACTACCATAAAAACATGAAATTCGACTTCCTAGGTCAATTTTTATTTCTGTAACTTGCAGATCAATGCATTTAATCATCTCTTCGACCATTCTGAGTGCAACCTCGACCTGAATTTTCTTATAAATTTGGGGATTTCACTCTATTTTAACAAATTTCCCTAATTCGACATAGATCAAAACTATGAAACAATGATTTTATCAAATTCACGTCGGTCTTCGGCCCATATGGGTCTGGTGTTGAACCAAAAGCTCTGATACCAATCTGTAACGTACCCAACTCCGTTGTTGGGCCACATTACTACTAAATAGACTAACATACCAATTCAAATGAAAAAATATACACAACATGGCATATAAGCTCATGCTATTATCATTAATTCTTAAAAATGTGAATGCAAATGATTTAAACATGCACGACAACAATTAAACACACATAACATAAATTAAACACAACATTCAACATATCCACACAATAAATAAAGCAATGATTATATCGCTTATTTTGTGGATATTTATACAATTGATTTCAGACGTTGGAAATTCCACGCAACCGTAGACTCCGCTACTCCAATTCTATCATCAACAAGTCACTCCCGAGTTGGGGCTATGAGTCCACAAGGACACACATGCTTCTATGCGTGTCTCCTACATAATGACATGATTCATATAACAATTACAACTGCTCAAATGTCTTCCCCATCAATCCACACAACTCAAGGGATGAGATTTCCTTCTCTACACCACAGTCCCTCAGACAATCTCCATCCTCTCCAAGTCTCTAGCACAAACCGGTTAGGAATATCTTAGTTGGGGGCTCCAAGAAATATGGCTGCAACTAGAGTGCTCACATAGAATTTACAAATGCTCTTTGGGTGATTTCTCAACAGAAAAACACTTACAAGCATGACAACCCCAATATCAACATAATTACCAGCTTCAATAAGCTATCTTCACTACCCACTATGGTTGCCTACTCTTTCCCAACACTAAGCTCTGGTTTTCCTCATTTCTTGCTAAATGTAAAAAATACTCTCTCTTCCTACTTGAATTTTCTTCTTCTCCCATGCTTGGTTAACTCACATTGTTCCCCAAGATTATCACACTCAACCCATGCTGTCATAACTGAGTGGGTTGGATTTCTCACCCAACCTCTCACATGAATTCAATGATTGGGTGCTTAATAAGTCAAAGGGATAAATGACTAAATGACAAACTGATTTATGAGGGTGGATTAAGAATCAAGGCACGTGGAAACCCTTCAAAACCCTCATTAAGTCCCATCTCTTGTGGAATCATAGCCTCCCATTACTCTGGTCCTTATTCGTCTACAACCAATTTTGTATTTCATTTTATTATTTTTCAATGTACAATGTTTACATATTACATCGCTTGCTCCCGACCATTTATAATATTTACAAATATGCCATGCTACATTGGGGATCAAAATAGGGGTGTTACATTGGGTGGGGTTTCACATTTGGACACATTGATATGTTTGCTTGATACTTGATAGTGTGTCCTAGGGGTGTGATGTTTATGTTGGATTGTTTTTAAATATAACACAATTGAGGACTTGGAGAATTATATGAGGAATTGTGACATAATTTCTTCGAACAATATTTGACATTCTCTTAGACTTTAAGGATAAGCTCCTCCATTTAGTGTGCTCCCTCCTCCTCATATACAGATACTTAGTGGCACTTTACCAACATCCAACATGTTTGGTGCTAATGGTGGTTCTTCAGTAAGTAACACTTCTAGAAGGAATAGTCTAGAAGGATCTCCCCCTTGCTCCACCTCCCTCTCCCCCAATTTAAGGGTAATGGACCTAATGATCTACCTTTTATGGTTGGAATCAACCTTCAAGACTTTTCAAAATTAACAAATGATCTCACTAATCATGATGCGATATTCCACCAAGTTACCCTTGAACATTCCTAAGTTTAAGGGAAACACTAGAGAAGATCCTTCAAACCACATTAAGACATTTCATTTGTGGTACTACTAAATTAATATTACAAATGGCAATATTATACTTTGACTTTTCCAACATACCATAATTGATGTGGCAGCCACGAGGTAAATTGAACTTCCTATAGGTACTTAGACTATATTCGATGTTTTGGTTACAAATACCTTGAACTATTTTTGAGTCCCTGTTAGACATGAGACTAAGATTGAGCTCCTTATTGTTTTTTAGCATAAAATTTTTAGACACATCACATATCACATCCAAAAATTGTGACATAAGAGGAGTTTGTGTAAGATCCCATTCACTGACAAGATTTTATTAGATTGGTTCAATAAGTACCTTCTTCTTCAAAACTCTAAAGATGATGTTGTACAATGGCCCATTAGTGAGGAGGATGCTATCTTCAGGGCCTAATAATTTTTTTTTTTTAAATTTCCAAACCAATTACTTGTTTGTGGTCATACTCAATGCATCTAAATTATCTCCCATTGGTCCACCTTCAATGCTAAGAGAATCCATGCAATTGATGGCCTTGTAGGAATAAATTAGTCGATAGTTTATGCTCCTAACTAGTTTGGTCAGGGTCCCTTTTCTAGAGGCCCTAGCCCTTATGGAGGTTAGAGTTTTCCCTATGAATTGAGCCAATTGTATACTCCAAATATTTATTATGCCATGGGTGCCTTAACTGCATCATTCCTTACTTAAGGGCATCTCCATATTATCAGTTTCCTTCATCCAACATTAATTTGGTTCATTTTCATCCTTCACAACTTGGTCATATTTTGGCTCAATAAACAAGTAACTTGGCTCCTAATCAAGGGAAGAATAATAAGAATAGGAAAAAGAATTAGAACCAAGGGAACTAGTAATGAACCAATGTTGGGGACAATAATAATGCTAACAAGGGATAAATGAAACCAAAACTAGGATGCACGATTAAATATTGTTGTGTTGTTTGTGGGGATGATCACTATTGTCATGCGTGTCTTAATATTATTGAAACTAACCAATTAGAGGCCCGACTACCTAATTGGACTATTCCAAAACAATCTATGATGTTGCAAAATCCTTTCCCTTAGCATAATTTAGTTGATAATCAACATGAAGCTCCTAATGCTTTAACCTCTTTGAGCACCTTCCAACAAATTGGCCCTTACCATCATAATATTATGATGGTCATTGATATGGTGAATCTCAAACACAATCATACTTATTAGAAAACTAACCTTAAGTCTTTTATTAATAAGGAGATAATTCCTCCTCCCTCCAATGGTCCTATGATAATTTCATTGTAGATGACTAACTTGTAGGAAAAACCTACTTTGATGTTGCCCAAATCACTTTTACTTAGAATTGTGCATAATTATCACACCAGGGTCGATTAGGACTATGATATTGTTATTAACTTGGCACAATACCCTTGTGTTATGTCTAATTTATACTCGATTTTGCAAATTTATCCTTTAGAGTGTAAGGTCTTGTTAAATGTTGATGGAGGTATTAACCCTTTAGAATATAGGTTGATGGCATTTCATTTAGATAATTTTGATCTAATTCTACCTCAATCCATGACTTTTCAAGTCACAATTACTATTAGGGTTTTCAACATTCATCGATGCATAATAGATGTTGGAGTTTCATCACGTGTCATGTTATTGGAAGTTCATAAGAACTCCTTGAATCTTCTCTTATTAGATATCACTTTAAGATAATTTAGTAGGAGCCTTTCCTAGCCTTTGGGAGTCTTGGCTAAATTATGTATTACCTTAGGTGCAAAAATTATTTTGATTAATGTAGAAGTTGTGGGTGCCCTAGTGGAATACAACATGCTACTTGGGAGGAACTATATGTATGCTATGAACGTGGTTGTGTCATCTACCTTGATTTCCATGCAATTTATCCATGAAGGCAAAGTGGTCATTATCAACAACCTTACATATAGTGATCCTAACCTTTCTTAGATTTTGGATAATGTTTTTTCTCTTATAGGTAGTGATAATTTGATTCATACCATTTTGGATATTGTCCTTGATATTTTTAAGGACTCATCATCGCCATGGGAATTCTTTGGTGATCACTCATGCATATCTTATGTGGCTTCATCCCCTCTTCTTCAAGTATAGACACCCATGGAATAGAAGCATTTAATATTTTCCCAAGAGACTTGTTGTATGACTAGGGATTCAAATTTTCTTCCCATTTGATGGCATCCTTTGACATGTCTACCTCTTTGGGCATAGTATTCCATACATATGAAGAGTCCCTTGAGGTATTGACTACCTCTGGATTGTGTGAGTATGTTATTGAACCAATAGACTCTATCCACCTTAGTGACATTGATAGTTTCAATGCCTCTTTACTTGCTCCACCTATTTTGGAAGAGGACACCTTGGCCCAATTTCGCACAACAAAGACTAGTGTCATTGAACAAGGTACTATTAAACAATTTAAGGTTGAGAATACTTCCATTGATTTGATAACTCATGAAAAAATTGACAAGACTTTCCAATTGTTATTTTATGTGTGCAGGACCTTGAAATATATTTTAGGGTACTTTTAGATCATTCTCTTTGTCATGGATGGATTAATAAGGTATATTTTTAAAGAGGAATACATGTTTAGATATTCCCTCTGTAATGTTGCATTTAAAACATTTTTCACCTTAATTTTCTATAGGATCCCCTAGTTGGACCATGGTATATCAACCTCTTCTATATTTTTTCCTTGCCAAATGATACCCATCTCAAGAATTTCTAATAAGATATAAATCCCTTCTATTTTGAGTTTTCTTTGTGAGACTAATTATATGTTCTCATCTCTTATTGGAATTTCCCATAAGGGATCCCACCATTTTATTTGTTTATTTGTTGGCATGCATTGCTTTTTGTTGTCTGCTTTCATTTGTTCCTTTTTGGTTTTTGTTTTTATTGTGCCAATTGCATGAACATCATCACCATTAGAAGGGAGGAATATACTTGGGGTGCTCATTGTTTCCTATAAATATTTAATGTTACTTGCATTCAACCATATGTTCTCGCATGTGCTTGGGAATTTGTTTGCTTGCAACATGGACATGTGCCTCCTCTCTTGATTATTTTATTCTTTCCAATTAAGGTGAACAAATTAAAAAAATATAAAGAATAAAAACTTAGGGAAAATAAAGGAGCCTATACAAGTTAGGGACATTTCCCAATTTGTTAAGTCCCCATTGTCTTCTTTGGGAAACCATTAGTTTTTCCCTTGAATCATTGGAGAATCACATAGAGTCACGTATTTATGTCCTACCACCTGGTCATCATGATCATTGATTTTTGTCTTCTCCTTTGGCTTATCAAAATTGAGTTTTGATTCACCTACTATGACTATCAAAACTCTCTCTCCATCTTGTCCCCATTCCGACCTTCGCTTAGTCGTCCCCCATGGCTTCCTTTTAAAAGTGGTTGTTTCTCAAGTTAGTTCTTTCCTTCTTACTTGTGTCACCCTCCCATGTTTGGAATATCCCTTGAGTCAATTTTATCTCATGATCATTCATCATATATCTTATTACTGCATGTTGGTTGACAATGTTGATCATAGCCTTTCTTCCAATGTATCTACTCTTATCAACCATGACACATTTTCTCTAGGGGTTTGATCTAGAGGTTTAGTACTTTGATTTTCACTTTTCTCAAGGGTGTATTTCCTTGCATTTGGTAATGAATTCTCATCATTGGTCCTTGACCATTTGGTTCCTTTTGGTGTTTGACCCTGACTCACTTATTCACACCATTAGGATCGTGCTAGTACCTTGGTGACCATTGTAGTTATTGGTGGGTTACCTTGCATCTAGTAGGCATTTTCATCATTGATTTATGACTAAATAGTGTTTCTCATGTTTAATTTCAACTCCTATTCACATGTGAAGAGTCATGTTAAGTGGTATTAGTGTTAAATATTCAACTGAAGACTGTGGACACGTTTTAATTCCTTTTTATCTTATACTAGAACCACTACCTTGGAGATCTTTTACTCCAATGTTTGAGTTCCTCGTATGTTTGGGCATTTTCCGGGTTTGGGCCTCATCTTCTTAATTTTTGTTCCTACAATTAGTGACACTATACTATTGATGTTAGAGGATGTATTGATGATGTATTGAGACATTGTTGTACTTTGGCATGGTCTTCTACAACTAGGTTGGTGAAAATGAGGTTGTTAGTTAGTAAAGCCATCATGGCCGTTAAGAAAGGGTGGATGATATACACCCAAGATGGAGTATATGGAAGCGTTGATCCCTTGAAAGGAGATTAATTCCCAAACATCATCACATGCAGATTTCTTGAGTTTCCTTTGGCATAGTCTTGTCATTGATGAGCCCTAAACCATTTACATTTATATACTTTGGCATAACCTCCTCTTTGTTGAGCCATGATTACATTTATATGATATACTTGATTTGATTTAGGCATGAGCATGGGTATTCCCAACTCCTTAAAAATTGGATTATTATCTTACCTTTTGTTGTGTGTGCAACTGGTTTCTTTATCCTCTATCTAAAAGGTTAATACCTCCCTAGGTTATTAAGTATTTGTACTTTGAGCGAGAAGATCTTCGCTACTGGATCTACCGGGATGACTTTGAGTATATCGTTTGCTCAAGGAGGGTAGTTCCAAAAAAAGGGGAGGATAGTGAGCCTCCATAACACTATGGAATGTCTCTATGCAAGGTAGGGGACTTTTTATTCCCCTCAAATAGGGGGATTCATGGTATATTTCCATGAGTATTTTATGAAACATGAAGTCAATATATTGTTTCATATTAAAAGGGGGAGAGGTATTTTTTAATCAAAGTAGGGCTATAAGTATGGTGGGGGGGGGGGGNTATGGGGGGGGGGGTGTTACAAGGATTTGGGGGGTGTTATATGCATCGGGAAAGGGTTTTGGGGCAAGAAGACATATTCCTACAGATATGAAAGACAAATGTATATACAATAAATAGATAAGACCTACATGAAAAAATAGTCTTTAATAGATAATCAGATTTGCAGTCAATATGATCACATAGATTCTAAAAGGTTTGCACTAAGTTTAGAGTTGTTAATGGTGCAGTGCTATCCATCCATGAATGAAAGGGTTTGTTCCATTACAAGGTTTCAATACCTATATATTGGAATTTATTTTTTCACCCCCTGTTGCTACGAGTTCACATTGGATGAATGATAACTCTAAATTATTTCCATCCAAATGCATGCTACATGAAGGAATTGTTTATTAAAAATGTAAACAAAGGTCCATGGCTTAGTGCAGACTATAAAAGGGAGTGCTATTAGTAATTTATCAATAACCATATGTGAAAATTTCCCTTCTTCACCTTCTCAGATCTATAGTATGGTTGCCTTTTTTCTAGGTTGGTCACCTCATGCCACATGGAAGAAAAACTTATCATTGTTGTTGTTGTTGGGTGTGGAATCACTTGTCCAATGCATTACCACACAATCTGGCACCTCAGTGCAAATCCTTCACAAGGATCTAAGATTAGTGGAACATCAGAAGATGTCACCATTGCCACCTAGGAAAATAATTCCCTCTTTTTAGTGGAGGATTGTATCCAACAAAAGGGAGGCTTCCCTGTAGGACATAGGACTCATAAGAAAAGACAAGGTCAAGTCTAATGCCTCCTAAGTATCTACCAAAAATACCATCAATGAGATATGTCAAGAGAATTAGGGTTTAGGTGGTTAATGTAGGTTAATTCTAGATTTTCTTCAAGGTATTCTAAGGCCGATTAGGGGGTTTTACCAAGCAACAATCTCTTACAAAAGACCCCAAAATCACTCAAATCTGAAATTTATGATGCATGTTTCAAAACATGCATGAAATTACAATCATAAACAAGTTACAACAATAATACAATTTAGCCCTCAAAATGAATTATAAATTGGTAGAAAATGGGGCAAAAATAATGAATAAATCTAGGGTTTGATTAACTTTTAAAATATGAAAATTACAAGGCATATAACATCCAACTAAAACAAGATGTATATCCCTAATTATGCAACAAAATAAATCAGCAAGGCAAATTTTATGCAATAAAATGATTTTAGGTCAAACATGCAAGAAAACCCTAGGATTTTAGGTCAGGAATATGCAAGAAAACCTTGGAATTTTAGGTCAGGAACATGCATGAGAACCCTAGATTGACTAGATGGGAGAAGATTAGTGCCTACTGATTTTTTTAGGCATATGGGGTCAATTAAGGACTCCCTTGAAGAGATGCAAGTGGATTTAGGATGATATCTAGGGTTGTCCCATACAAACCCTAGATCATCTTCCTACTATCTTACTAAATATTCAAGATAATTCAAGGGAAGGCACTCCACTAGTGACCTTTAAAAATATTTGAAAATAAGGTTTTGTTCAAGAAGAAACCAAGAGAATGCACAACCATCACTAGAGAAGTACAATTATACTTACATTCATTCATAAACAAAACCAAAATATAAAGTGAGACCACTTAATAAAGAAATATTTCATCCATCAAGACCCTAACAATGAAAAACCATGGAGAATTAAATCCATCCACAAGACATCATCTTCAACAAGTCTCTCTAACTAGCCATCCAAAGTGATTTAGAGAAGAGATAAATAAATAATAGACAAGTAGTGATAATTCTCCACAAGTAGTAATGATTTACAAGTGAGAAATGGTTCTCTTATTTATATGAGAGATCAAGCACCCTTATCATCCATCAAAATCCCTAAAAACATAAATAATGCCTTTATCTATTAAAAACCCTAGAGATAAGGAAATACATCATAAAATATCCATGATACACGACTTGATAGGTCACTAACACCCTCAACGATTTCTCCAAAATGAAGTAAATATGCTCATAATAGAAGATGTCCCTCATAAATGCATGATCAATCTCACACGTGTGGCCTCATAGAGCGAACAACTCACCAAACAAAGTGTAGGGGATCCAAACGTGAAACGTTCCCTCCAAGAGGTGCAAATTTTCATCCCAAAGTGACATATCCTCCTCCAAAAGGTGTGATGTCTCATCAATAGGTTCCAAATCATTAATAAAAGGTGAAACATTCCATCATCAAGGTGCCATGTCATCTCCAATGGGTTCTAGGACATATCAATAAGGGTGTCGTGTTCTTAAAAGGCTCAACATACTATAAATAAGGTGATACAACCTCTCAAACAAGGTGGGATGGCCTCCATCAAAATATGCAAGTAGCTCCTCAATGTCCTCCAAAGGACCAAAGCTCAATCAAGTGGGTATCCATGTGAAGTACATCGTCCAAGGAGGGGATCATGTGGTCCAATGTATCCATGAGACTCATATGCATGTACATAAGTCAAATGCAACATAGAAAGTGAGTCATGTCAATGTAAAATCCACTAGATAGATCACATTAAATATCCTCTTCAAACTTCACATTAGCTCATAAACTTATACAATTTTCCAAGTTTAGGTACGAGAGGATCATTATTAACCCCTGTTAGGTGTGCCAATACCCAAGAAAAGGAGAATTTCCCGAGAAACCCATCAAGGAGTATGTGTAATGACATATGGTATGGTTTGGGGTTTACTTCATGGGTGGTGGCATAGTCATGAAAGGTTATGTATGATAGTCATCATCAAGAGTGCCTTTGTATAAGGGAGCACATAGGTAATGAGTTTCCCTTTCCTCGACACTATGTCTTTCCAAACCCATATTTTCCTTTTTCTCTATTCATTCGACCTTTTTTGGCTTTTGATTTTCATTTTCTATGTCCTTTTTGTTGGGTATACATTCATTGCATACGACTTGGGGTGATGGCCTCTTAGCGAGGGGGCACAACTCATGTTTCTTATTTTATATTGGTTCTTGAATTCACTTTTATTTCTTCTTTTCTTTTCTTTTCATTTTGAGTTTTATCATTTTCTCTTTCCTTATTATATTATTTTTTATATATCAAGCTACATTAACCTAAAGCATTCTAGTTCCTTCTTCTCATGGGATTATGAGGCATGGATCGTTATGGGTGACATATGACAACCAACCCAAAAGAAAGGATAAAAAAAATGGAAAAGGTGGAGCATATTACATATGGATTGGGATATGGACACATTACCCCTATCAAGGCCCCCCAGTGGTACAACTTTTCCCAAGAGTGACAACACTTGACTAGGAGATGATGATGACCACCAAGGTGAAATAAGGAAAAAGGTATAAATTCAGAGCATCGTGATCCATCATCCAATTCAACCCATGATCACTATTTTCATGTAAAAAACATTGAGCATTAACACTTGATATGAAGCACTAGAAAAAGGTACGTCATGTGTGTCATGCACCATATCATTTGATCTGAGCGATCTGAGCATAAAGTGGAAGGCATCTATGGGCAATTTTTTATGGATAATTCTGAATGTCATCATCAAAACTGTCTATGATGTGGATCACAGGAGAAAAAATCTCCTCTAGTAGTTACCCCTAGATGTGAGGGGGTGACACAATGTAAGGTATTTTACTTCAACTTGTGTAATAAGATATCAACTCTTTACAAACCCTAATTGACTCTTTTCAAGAGAAAAATGTAGGTATGCGACCAAATTATATTTTGAAATTGAGGGTTAACTGACATTTACTAAGTTTTAAAAGTAGAGATTAAAGGTTTCTAGCACTACCTAAGATCATTGTATTTCTACTTTTATTCTAGTGCATTCCTTGCATTATAAAATTATCCCATAGGACACATATGCCCCTCTTACAACATACCATCTTTTGTTTGTTTGTTTGGGAAAAATGATTTTTACATTAATAGATGAAAACAAATAATACAATGATACAAAACAAGGAAGCAAGGAATCATTTCTACCTACATGAAAATAATGATGCCATTAGGTCGGATTGAGGCATGGGATCACAATCTCTCACATCTCTCCTAATGAGGGTGCACTTGATTTTAAATGATAAGAAAAAATGTACTTGTTACCAGGTAGATCACTTGCCTAAAGATTACTACAAAGACAAGCTTGATAAATATATAGATATGTTTTCTTAAATTTTCCACAAGATCATAGATCTAAAGAACAAAGAGTTAAGACTTGGGACGGTCTTCCTTTCCAGGTCTACAAATAGATATCCATATACATAAACCCCTTCACAATGAATGTATGACCATGTATTTTATTGAAGAGAGGGGTGAAAGTAGTATAACACCAAGCCCTTAAACCCAAGACTATCTTACTACAATGACATATCCCTATGTTGGGATGCCAATGCACTTGTTTTCTCAGTTTTGGGTTAATTTTGTGATTTGTGGGCTTATAAGAGTTATATCCTATCTCCACACTAGGGGTAGAAACATAAATGGGTATAAAGAATGCCAAGAAAAAATGGATACATAAGATATCTAATATATATATATATATATATATATATATATATATATATATATATTTAATTGGAAAGATATATTGGGAGGGGGGTTCAACAAAAGGATTTTGGGAGGTATTTTTCAATATCTAATGAAATTAGGGGTATTATTTAATATGCCATGAACACACATGATATGCCACATGTTCACTGAATGAAACCCTTGTGGAATAGACACATATCTTATTTTCCCATGGGAACACAACCTTTGTACATCATACCTCAAAAACTATATATAACTTGAACATAAGTAGGGACAACCAATTCAACCTATGCCCAATCTAGATGGCTTAAAATTATAAACAACTAATACAAGAGAAAAGTGATGCCCAACAAGCATGAAACCAATTTTAGAGTTGAAAAATGAAAGGGAAAAACATTCTAAAATCTATAAGGTCTCACATTGAGTCGATATCAAAATGGTTCAATATTTTAGTAACTATTAAAGCAAAAAGAGACAAACAAAAAGACCTGAAATAACACCAAAACAGAGTTAGATACACAACCAAATCATAAGAAAATCAATTTCTTTTGCAAAGAAAAAAAAAGGCCTAGCCACATACCTTAATCTCCAAGCTAAAATGACCTTGGAAGCCTAAATTGTAGAACAATCTAGGTGTCCATAAATTTATGACCTTCAACAAGGAATGTAGTTTAACTAAGAGTTAAACACAAGATTTTTTTTTTTTTTTCCCACATTGACATTGCACAAGCCTGTTAGTATATTTAGACACTTAGGAGTTAGTTAAGATCCAATTGGTCTAATGTGTCATTAGGTTAAAGTGTGTTTCTTCAGTATGCATTTGTAGTTAAGAAATCCGATGGTCACGATATGTTCTCGACATAGAGTGATCCGACAACTCATATTCTCCTTGATATTAATGGATACATTGTTCCATGGATTAACACCCGATTGATCCATGATCTCTATTTAAATAGCATGGAGGGAAATTTTCTGATGATCGATTGTGAGAAACTCTCTTGTAAATCTCTTAATAATATTTTCTTTTTCATTAATAAATTGCTCAAAGTGGTCGCGTTGACTGGTGTCGTGGATGTTTCCCCATAGGTATTTTACCACGTAAAAACATCGATGCATTGATCTTTGATTTGGTTGTGTGAGTAGTTACTAAAGGTGTTCATTCTCTGTTGGAATACCTATGTTGTCAAACATGGTATTAGAGCACATTTGAAGACCCACTCCTGTTGTAGATCGAGACCTTGAAGTCGTGTTGTCGCATTTATGTTTTTTTCCATTTTCATACATTTCTGGGCCAAGAGGAATCTTCCATTGCATCCAGAGCGCTTATTTGAGCTATAAATGATTTTCATTTCACTCAAAAAGGTTTATGTTTTTCCAAAATACGATTATTTCAGTCAGATCCAGAGGTATAAAGCCTGTATACGCCCTTTTAAATTTTTACAAAGATAATATTTCGGTTTTCTGTTTTTTATTTCTAGGTTACTACTCTTTTCGATATGCGTATTTTTGATCTCAACAAATAAAAAACAAAGCATAAATGGTTTTCCTGTATGCGTACGCTCTTTGTTGTGCGCTCTGTGCGATCTCGATAAATCAGAAACAGAGGGAAAATTTGCATTTTTCGAGTAAGTTATCCAAGATTTAACCCTTGTTGTTGTCGATAAGCAATTTTTTTTGTATGTGAATGCACAAAAATAAGTTTTTATTGAGCACACACTCCAAGGCCATCTTCAACAACGACAACAACACCCCCAATCCTCCCTCTTAAGAATATAATGTGTTTTGCACTAGCTCATTTGGTTGAAAGTTACTTTACTTAGTAAGAGGTCTTGAGTTCAAGTCTCTTTTTTGTTACTTTTTTTGAAAAATTTCATGCATTCATTGTAAATTGCATTTCACTTAATTATAAAAGTGAATCACTATTAAATAACTTTAATATTTATTTTAAGTTATTTTTTGCATGCAACTTTAATTTACAAAGTAACATCATTCTGAAAGTGATTCCCGCTTATTCTATAAAAGCGGGTCACTTCATAAGTAACTTATTTAAAAGTGATACTATAGGCATAGTTAGGAGTAACATCACCATGTGGACCAAATTCCACTTGCCACGTGGCTCTTTGGTTACCGTTTATGCCTTTTTTCAAAAGGCAATAAATTTCACATCTTAAGTTCGTTTTTAGTGCCGTTTTTTTCAAACAACCTATTGTTTCGAGATCTTTCCATCCAGGATATTAGTTTCAGATTTTAAACCCATATTCTCTACATATTTAATATGATTTCTCCCAGTGATATTTTTCTTACCAATACCGACTACTTCTCATGGAAATCTCATATGGACGATGCATTATGAAGTAAAGGACTATACCTTATTACCTTGGGAAAAAAAGGAACCCACTGATGATGACAAGTATGCCAAATGGGTTAATAGGAATGACAAAGCACATGGACTAATCTTAATGTCCATGTCTCTCGATTTAAGGTTTCACCTTCAAGGAATTAAGGGCCTAGATAAAACTTGGGAAAAGATTGAAGTTGTGTTAGGTAAAAACAATATTATTCGATCCCACCAATTGAAAAATTAGTCAATGAATTTTTGAGTCCAAATGATTTTCCTTGCATTGAAGATTACTTATCTAAGTTCAAAACACTTAGACTTTTTTGTATAGAATTCCAACTAGATCTGAAGGAAGATCGATGCATATATGGTATTCTTTCTAAGCTTGGTAGAGCATATTCTATTTTTGTATCTACCTTTTATGCCACTAGACAATCTCTAAGGAGTGCTTATACAAAACCCTCTCTTGAGTCTTTTTGTGATGCTATGATTTGAGAACAAGATAATCTTGTGCAACTTGGATTGATTAACACTAGAGGTACATCGAACAAATCCTTAGTGGTCCAACATAAAGATAAATCCAAGAATCCCAAGAAGCAACATCCTCGCCACAACAACAAGAAAAACAAGGGTGTTAAACCTTCTCCGCCAACTTTTTCTCCTAATAATGACAAAGGAGCAAAATCCAAAAGTAAGAATATTGGTGATAGACATTGCAAATTTTGTGGGAAAGATGGTCGCGTGGAGTCTAAATGTTTTAAAAAGATGAAAGCCTTAGAAGAAATGATGAAGAAGAACAACATCAATATTGATTCTTCTTCTTCTTCTTCTCATGGACATGTACTTTCTGCTTCTAGTTTCTCCTTCATTGCAACTTCTACTTCTTCTTTTCATGAGTGGCTTATTGATTCTAGAGCATCTTATCATATGGCTAAGGATAACACCATATTTTCTACTCTAAACGAATGTAACACCAAGAAAATATTTGTTGGTGATGATATATCTCTCAGTGTTGTAGGGTGTGGAACAATTCATGTAGATAATGACCATTTCAATGATGTATTATGTGTTCCAAGTCTTTCCTGCAACCTTCTATCAATATATCATATCACTCTTTCAGGTGAAGGAAAAACCGTAGAGTTTTCACCTCATCAAGTTGTAATTAAGTATTTAAAATATCCTAAGCATGTCGTCACAACTAGAATTGCTAATGATATTACTAGGTTATACAAGTTTCACAACTTTGGGTTATCATCTTGTCCATCAGTTTTTGTTGTTCATAGCGATGACTTGAGCAAACTTTGGCATGAGCAGTTTGGTCATCTAATCTATCGCTCATTGCAAAAACTATGTAATCAACATATGGTGACTGGTCTTCCTCTTATTTCTTGCATATATGGTGTTTGTGCTAGTTGTGTTCTCGAAAAACATCATTGGGACAATTTTGAAAAACGTGCTTCTTGACACACCTCGACCCCTTTTGAGATTTATTAACAGTGACTTGCGTGGCCTTCTTTCTTCTTGTTCCTTCTCTGAGTGCAAGTATTTCTTAACTTTCATTGATGAATTCTCCAGATGCACTTGGGTTTACTTCTTAAAAATTATGAGCAAAGTGTTTGGCAAGTTTTTTCCCTACGAGGCCCTTGTAGAAAAACAATCTGGACATCAACTTCAAAGGTTAAGAACAAATAATGGAGGCGAATATGTGAACAATAAATTTTCAAGTTCCTACATTGCACAGGGAATTTAAATGCAACATACTATTCCATATACACTACAACAAAATGGTGTTGCTGAAAGAAAGAATCACACATTAAAAGAAATGGCTAATTGTATGGTCCAATCTAAATGATTAAGTCTTCACTATTGAGCGGAAGCCATTAATTGTGCAAATTACATAGTAAATCACACTCCCACAAAAGCTCTAAAAAATATAACATCGAAAGAAGCATGGAATAAACTTAAGCCAGATGTAAGCCACTTCCATGTTTTTGGTAGTGTAGCATGGGCTCACATTCTCGATGAGAAAATGAAAGATTTACAACCTAAAAGTGAGAAGTATATTTTTGTTGGATATTATGAAGATGTCAAAGCTTACCAACTTCTTCAACCTCATTCCATTGAAATTATTATTATAAGAGATGTTAAATTTGATGAAAATCTCTTTGTATGAGAGCCTAATTCAACATTTATGCCATCTTAGGCCTACGAGCCATCTTCATCATTTGTGCCATCTTATGTTCCTATTCTAGTTTCTTCTTCTTTAGATGATGATCATGAGGCTGAAAATCACATCTGCGTGCTCACTTTCCTCCAAATGAGTCCATTGAACATGAACCTGGACCAATACCATCGCTTCCTAGATGGGCCTGTTCAACACGAGAAGCAGTTGGTGATCTTGCCGATGATACTTCAGATCAACGTCAGACATGTTCTCAGTTCCAACAAGCCTCTTCTATTTTGGCTCAAGTTTCAGAGACTCATGAACCAAATACATTTGCAAAAGCTTCAGGTCATCCAGATTGGGATACAACAATGAATGAAGAGTATCGCTCTTTAGTGGAGAACGATACTTGGGATCTTGTACCTCTTTCGCAAGGAAGAAAACTTGTCAGATGTAAATGAGTGTATAGAACTAAGTATGCATCAGATGGAAGTGTTGAAATACATAAGACATGGTTAGGTTCTGAAGGGTTCTCTCAAGTTGAAGGCATAGACTATAATGAAACCTTTTCCCCTGTAGCCAAAATGAATTCCATCTTCCTTGTTCTATCCCTTGCTGCCTCACATAAATTGGAGGTCCATTAGATGGATGCTATATCCGCCTTCTTGCATGGGGATTTGCAAGACTAAATCTACATGGAACAACCTCCTAGATATGTACATAATGAATCTAGCCTTGTTTTTCTCCTTAATAAATCTCTTTATGGTCTTAAGCAAGCTCCTCGAGCTTGGTATGCCAAAATGGACAACTTTATTCTTGACACTGAATTTTATAAATTTCATTCTAATCTTAATGTCTATACCAAGAAAATAGGAAGGCATCTCATAATACTTGTTCTTTATACTGATGACCTTATCCTCAGTGGTAGAGAGCCTAAACTTTTAAACCATGTGAAAACTAGCCTTAAGAAGAAATTTGAAATGACCGACTTAGGCTATTTGCACTATTTCTTTGGCCTCCAAGTTTTTCAAACCAAGGAAGGATTTTTCTTTCCCAATCTAACTGTGCTTATGACCTTCTTCATTGCTTTCACATGGAATATTCTAAACCAACCCCTTATCCCTTCTAGTTTGGAGTCAAACTTGTTTCCACTTGTACTTCTCTCAAAGTTGATGCCATCTTATACTGTCAATTAGTTGGTAGCCTTTTATATTTGATGCATACCCATCCTGATATTTCCTTTGTTGTTGTTCTTGTTTCCCGATATATGCGAACACCCCATGAAAGCCATTGGAAAACAACTAAAAGGATACTTTGGTATGTCTGGAGTATAGTTCAATTTGTGATACATTACAGCTTAGGGGGACTCCTTTATTGGTTGGTTTCATTGATTCATATTGGTTTGATGACCCTGCTGATTGAAATTATACTGCAGGTTATGTTTTCAGCCTTGGTTCTTGACCTATCACTTGGGCCTATAAGAAACAATAGGCTGTCGCTCTTTCTTCAGTAGAAGCAGAGTATCAATCAATGATTAATGCAAGTCAAGAAGCTTTTCTGCTTTGATAGATCCTTTTAGAGTTTGGATTCCAGTAGCAGCATCCGACCACCCTCTAGTGTGACAATCATAGTGTCATCAACATCACTAAAGATCTAGTTCAACATCAACGCAACAAAAACATTGATCTACACATGCACTTCATTAGAAATATCATTCATGATTGAGTTATTGCAGTTCTCTTTTTCCCTAATGAATATCAAGTTGCAGACATTTTCACAAAGTCTATAGTAGCGAAGTTTTCCAAAATTTGATCTATGTTAGGAGTTCAAGAATTTGTCATTAAGGGGGGATAGGCTCTAATGCTTCCTTCCTTCTCCTATTGTGTCGCCTTTGTAAATCCTTCAATCTTATCCCAAGTCGTTCTTAAGGGGGATGTTAAGATATTTATACGCTTAGGATTTAGTTAAGATCAACTTGGTCTAATGTGTTGTTAGGTTAAAGTGTGTTTATTTACTATGCATTTGTAGTTAGTAAATTCGACGATCACAATATATTCTCGACATAGAGTGATATGACAACTCATATTCTCCTAGATCTTAATGGCTACATTGATCCATGGCTTAACACCCGATTGGTCCATGATCTATATTTAAAGAGCATGGAGGGTCATTTGTCGATGATCGATTGTGAGAAACTCTCTGTAATATTTTCTTTTGCATTAATAAATTTCTCCAAGTGGCTGCATTGGTTGGGGCTGTGGATGTTTCCCCATAGGGGTTTACCACGTAAAAACATTGGTGTTTTGAACTTTGATCTGGTTGTGTGAGTGGTTACTGAAGGTGTTCATCCTTAGTTGGAATACACGTGTTGTCAAACATAGCCTAATTCGATAATAATATGAGGTATCTACCTCAAGCCATTGTTAAAGGTATGGAAAGAGAACCAAATGAATATACAACTACCATACGAAATGAAACACCCCCAAGAGATCCAAATGAACACATACCAACAACAACAAAAAATCTAGAGTAATTGGCACAAATAGGAACGAGAGGAGTTCCATGCATGAAGCTTGAAATTCATACTGGCATAAAAAACATGTAGAGTAGTTGGTACAAATAGAAACTAGAGGAGACATATATAGGAAGAAACTCAAAAATAAGCTGTAACAAGCTTGCCTAAATGGCCACTCAATGACCACATGAACCCACCTTCAACGACCAGGAAAAGCCATCATAAAGCCTAAGATACTCGAGGAGAACCATAATTTCTCCATTTGTTCCCATGGAAACAACCCCAAACCATTGAATAAAACCACCATTGTGGATGAGGGCTAACAATCACAACATTAACACCACCTCAATAACAAATTTGACAATGCTCAACAATAATCAAAGTCCATTGGGAATGCAATTCCCCCAACAACACCAAACCAATAAATACTAACACAAAAAACATCAAAGCAAACTTAAACCATTAAATAAATCCAACACCATGGATAGGGGATAACAAGCACAACATTAACGCCACCTCAACAACGAATTTGGCGATTCCCAACAACAATCAAATCCTACTAGAAATGCAACAACCAAAGAGCGTGAAACCAATAGAGATCAACACCAAAAACAATAGAGTAGTTCACACAAACATGGATGAAAGGAGATGGATGCATACAAGTTGCAAAAGCACATAGATCAATTAGCACGAACAAGAAAGTGAGGAGATGCATATATGAAGTTTCCCAAAACCAAATTGTAACAAGCTTGCCTCAAGAAACACTAAATGACAACAAGAACCTACCTTCAATGACTAGGAAAATCCATCACAAAGCCTGAAATAGTTGGGGATTGGACCATAGTTTACCCATGTGATTCCATACCAACAACATGAACCATTGAATAGATTCATCATCATGAATAGAACATTAATATAACCTTAATAACTAAAGTCATGTCACCCTACTATCATCAATTTTTGTTTTGTTTTTTAAGCTATTTTTCTCTATTTAATGATTGACAAGTAAATAATTTTTTAGTATTGTCGAACTTCCTAGACAAATGACATAATGACATAATTTGTTATGTATCAAAATATATTAAACATTGATACTTAATTTTTCCAAAACCTTT
>ML776603.1:6816-21407 GCA_009831015.1 Picea engelmannii
TTTTAGTTTAGGAATTTTTTATATTTTTTATTTTAATTTTTTTTTAAAACATTTTTTGAATTTTTTTTAGTTTTTTTTTTAAATTATCTATCTATATATTAAATTATTGTTTTCTAGAGAAATTTTAATTAATTAATTTATTTTTTAAGTTGGGTTTTGATTATATAGTTTTAAATGTGTTTTTTTTTTCATTTAAAAAAATTTGTAAATATTTTCTCTTTCCTCTTTATTTATTTTTTTCATGTAAATTGAAAAAAAAGTTAGTAAATAAATTTTCAAGTGACCATTTAGGATCAATTTTTAAGTTTTTTATTTGTATAGGGATATGATGTCAAGACCACAGTTTCAATTAGGTCGTAGTTAGCTATAATTTTAACATTTAGAAAAACTATTTTGTTTTAGGTAACATCATTTTTTATTTATTTAGGTGTTGATTTTAAGGTTTTTCTGAGCTATTGTATGTGTTTTGAGGGCCATGCTTGAAAAATGTTGTAATTTTGACATCGTTAGAAAATATGGTGCTACCCGTAGCATCACTTTTTGATTTGGGTGTTGATTTTAAGGTTTTTCTGAGATATTGTATGAGTTTTAAAGGCCATGCTTGAAAAATGTTGTAATTTTGACCTCGTGAGAAAAAAAGGTGCTATCAATAGCACCACTTTTTGATTTGGGGTTCATTTTCATGTTTTTTTATGAAAAAATATGGGTTTTAAGGGCCAAAGTTCTCGTTTTGAGGTCATAGTTCTCGTTAAGTCGGTAACTTTGTTTTTTTTGATGCAATGCTTTGGTTGTGTCATATAGATCTCCTCCTTGACATCACCATGTAGGAATGCTGTTTTCACATCCATTTGTCATATCTCTAAATCAAAAGTTGATGCTATAGATATTAAGAACCAAATAGATGTTAACTTAGCAAATAGGGAAAATATCTCACAAAATTCTATCCCCTCAACCTAGGAATATCCTTTCGTAACCAACCTTACCTTGTGTTTTTCAACATTATCGTCTAAACCGATCTTATTTTTTAACATCCATTTACATCCAATGGGTTTCCATTCATCAAGAAATGGTACCAAGTCCCATGTATCGTTCTTTCAAAGTGCAACCATTTTCTTATCCATGGCCAATCCGCATGACTCCTTATCTTCCATCTCCATTGCCTCTTTCATAATTATAGGCTCATAAATGCTAGTAAATAAAGCAAATATACTTATGAAATTAGGACTATATTATATCTCATTGTAGGACTTTCTGGAAATAAATTGTGTAGAAGTTTTGAAACATCCGATGTTTTGAGTGGACACTTGACCCATCATTAGGGACAAAAGAAGCTAAAATGTAAGAAAATAGTGTGTTGAGTAGGAGGTTTAAAGATTAAGTGTCATGAGATAGCTGTTGAAAAAGGAGCTGCTGTAAATATAAATTAAATAAAATAGTAAAGTAATCATTGGATAAATAACCTACTAAGTCGTAGAGAGGACATGAAACACACAATGATTAAAGTTGAAAAAGGAGATAGAGAAAGAGGGAATAAAGATTTGGAAAAATATTTTAAGTAGGATGACATAAGAAATTAAAAGATGTGAACAATAAAACTATAGCGCAGTAATAAAAATTAGAGCAGATTAGAAATTATAGTAAAAATATCAAATGAACGATTAAGAAGGAAAGAAAGGTAACAATAGAGTAAAAACAGGGTCAAAGGAAGCTTGGGTCAACAATCAAGGATAACCAAAAGAAATTATAACATTAAAATAAATTAAAATAAAGAAAATAACTAGGCACATATATGATTAATGATCGAGGCAATGTATAATGAGTTTCCATGACTGGTTGACTTTGCAACCATCTTCATGATTGAAATTATTGTGGTGTTTTTCAATTTCCAGTGCTTCTCAAATGATATCGGAGGAGTAATAGGGTGTTGAAGCCAAAATTTTATATTTATTTGTTTTCCCTTATTTGTCAAGTGGACCTCCTTAAAGTTTGAGGTGGAGTTTCTTTCTCCTCTTCCGAACTCTTTGAAACCTTCTCCTCATCAAGTCCATAGCAACCATTTTGTTCATTTTCTAGTGCATCTTCCTTGATCTTGGGTGGTAGTTGAACCACTAACTTCTTCTCATCCACTTTTGGTTGCACCATTGTGGGAGAAAGCTTAATTTCTTTGAAAATAACATTCTTGCTATACAAAAGAATTTTAGCCACGGGATCCCAAATTTTATACCCTTTTACACCAATGCTATAACCGACGAATATACATTTTATGGCCTTGTTATACAACTTCGATCACTTTTCTTCAACCGCATATGTAACAAACCCGACCCCTAGGTTCTCTTTTAAGGGGTGGGGTATCAAAATTTCATTTCCCTTAACTCTCTCTATGTTCCCCTTTCACCAAAGTGCATGTTCTTCCAAACCCGCAGACTCTTTCCTAGCCCCTTTGAAGCATTTGAACAACATGCGATAGCTTTCCATGCTAGGCCCCTTCCTTCATACGACCTCGGGTTGTGCCCAGGCACCAACTCGAAGGGTGATTCGATGATTCAGGCTCCGATGTTCTCGACACACCTGACTCCGAATCCACCGAACTTGAAGCTCGTGAACACACACAGACCAGATCTACGGTCCACACTTCTTTCACAACCAATGACTGAGATTTACTTTGGGACTTCGACGTTCGGGAGTTTCGAATGCTCCAAACACCTCTTTCCTCCAAAGTGCTCCGTACTCGGAGTTATAGATCAAGCACCATGTGTTTTCCCTAGTCAACGATCGATATCTGTCCTTTGCTGTGCTTTCGACGACTTGCAGTCAACGCTCCTCCGCGTTCTTTCTTCCGAAGTACCAATCCTCCAAAGTAACATATCTCACACCATGCGTCCTATTCCAAAGGACGGTTCTGATGAATTCCAATGCTTCGGCCTTTGGGAGTTCTCGTGCCTTTACTCTTCAATTCCTCCAGAGTGACTTTTCCTCGGAGTAAATATCCAGTCTCCATGTGTTCCAACAACAGACGACTAGGATGATTCCTTACCTTTGGATCTTCAGACGACTTCTGGTCAATGCTCCACTTCCTTTCGTCCAGAGTTCGCACTTCTGAACTCCACGATCTGCTAACGCGTGTCCCTCTCAGATCGACGGTCACAATTTACTTCAACAGTCCGGGCTTCAAGAGTTCTCAACTCGCACGACCCCACTTTCCTCCGAAGTGGTTATCTTCCGAAATGGAAGATCTGCTGACACCTGTCCTCAACTAACGGACGACTCACATGAACTCTGACTCTCCGGCCTTCGGGAGTTCTAGTTCAACACACTCCCTTTTCTCCCAGAGTGACTTTTCTCTGAAATGGCAAATCTCTAGCCACGTGTCCCTTTTCAATGGACGACTGGGATGGCTTTGGAACTCCGACCTTCAAAAATGCTTGTGCCTTCACACTTCGATTCTCCCAGAGTGCAGGATTTGACGACACATTTCCCTTTGGCTTGGTCGGCTCAGATTTTCTTCAGCTCCCGGTTCTTTGGGAGTTTTGCGATGCAAACTCCTCTTTTCTCCCGGAGTTGGTTAGCGTTGGGTTGACCATAGCCTCAATCTGACCATCTAAGGGTATCTACATGACCCCATAGATCTACGACTTGTAACTTCCATTCAAGGGTCGCTTGAGTCCTAGTGTGTGCCACTCCGAGAGGGACACCTGGAAATGTTGTCACTCAACACATGGACCCCCACATGATCTCGACGTAATACATGCCTCCCCACGATCGAACGGTCATGAGGGATCCTGAAGGATCTTTAGATCCACGGTCCACATTAACTTCAAGACTTCGAGACTTCAGGGATTTTGGTGTTACCAAACCTTTGTCCTCCCTAAGTGGTCAACGCCGGGCTGACTATATCGTAGATCCGACGGTCGGGATAGTTCCTGGGCATCCTGAGATATACGACCTAGATTAACTTCAGGACTTTGGGGGATTCATGATCCAGGAAGATCTTCACAGTCAACACATTTTCAGTCGGCTTCAAATACTGCCAACATTGTCCAGTTAACGAAGAGCTCACACTAAGCTTTCCGATGCATTTCGAATGAAGTCAATTGGACTTCACATGCTAGAGATATGGCTTGTTGATATTTAGGGGCAAAATGACATTTGTAAAATGTTTAATACATGAGATAGGATTCACACAATTATGTATTTTTCATTATTTAAAAGGGATTATTTCGTGCAAAAGCCATGTTGGCTTTCAATCCCTAGTCGCAAGGAGAGTCCTAAGGAGAGTTGAGATCTTCATGGATGATTGAGAGATATTCTCAAACCAATCCCTTGAGATATGCCAAGATCCTAATTTTAGGGGATCTTGAGAGATATTATCTCCATGAAAATCTTGATGTGATTGAGATGGAGATGTTATATAAACCCTTCTTGGAGGTCAAGAGGAGGGAGAAAGGAAAAAATCTCATGGAAAGCTTATTGAGAGCTTATTGATTTAGAGAATGTCATTGTAAAGGAGAAACAGGTTGTAGGCTTGTTTATGTAGCCCTTTTGAATCAGAATCAATAAAGCAGATTCATGGTATTCATGAATCCAGAGACGTAGCCAGGGGGTATGGTGAACTCCGTTATCATATTGTTGTCAATATTGTATGTGTGATATTGATGCATTCTCACTTGGTTAAGTAGAGTTTTATTTTCATAAACATGCACAATGATTTTGACAATTTGATGCTTTCATGTTAATGTATTCATTAATGAGGCATTGTTAATTAACCCTATTACTCTTATTCACATGCAATCGCGTCAGTAAAAGATTTTATTTTTGAAGATTTGGATGTAAGAAGATTCTCACCAAGTTTTCAGATCAAGTGGTATCAGAGATGGTCTGACCAATTTTGCAGATTGTGAATATCACCATGGGCAAAGGATCGAAGCAAGCGAGACTTCAAGAGTTGGAAGAAATCAACGAATGCATTCGAACAGAGAATGTAGATCTTCGAAGGCTTCTACAAACCATAGAGGATGAGAAGCAAAAATTGAGGCTCATGTTAGAGAAGACGGTGGAGGAGAAAATTGGAGAATGCTCCACTACAAAGGAGGTAGAAATTACCTCCAAGATCAAGCCAACTTGTGGCCATGGCAGGTATATCAATTATGATTCCTGTAATAATACAGATGTATGAACATTTTGTCAGGTACTAGAAGATACTTCTCATGCATCGGGAAACCAAGGTGATTTCTTAGAAGCCTCATCTTTAGAGTCGTCCAAAGCACGACAAAAGGAGGAGTTTTTGGCAAAGTTGCACACTGATGAAGGTTTGGTGAAGCCATCTTCCACACCCAATCCAGAATTGGTAACTGAGGTAAACAGTGTCGGTATTTCTTTAGTTTCATGTTCATCCCTTGATGATGATAATGCTGCTTTTGGATCTTTTGAGAAGCATACGTTTGGAATAGGTAAAAAGCTCCTAACCAAGATGGGTTATAAAGGAGGAGATCTTGGTATTAATGGCCAAGGCATCACTTAACCACTAGAAATGGTAGAGAGGCCTTGATTTGCAGGATTGGGGTATGTTGAAGGAGAATGCTCAAAGGTAGTACAAGATGATAAATCTTCAAGCAAAGAGTTCAAACCAATTCAACAAAAAGGCGACACATCACCTTCTGGAAGTGATACATCTAGCAAGGGATCCCGGAGAAATTCCAAATCTCCTCAAAGGTATAAAAAACATGATTATTCAAAATCATCCTTTGATTATAAGAAATATGATCATCAATTTTTTTGGACCATGTATCCTTGTACTTTTTGTCGATCTCCTTACCACTGTGTAGCCAAGTGTTGGAAGAGACAATATTTATGCAAAAAATTTACAGAGATAAGTCATGAAGATCACCTTCGGAGTCCACATGGCAAGAAGGACTCAACGTTAAAGAACAAAGGAAATAATTTCTGCACTCATTGTAATATGAGTGGGAACTGGAATGATAAATGCTAGAGGCTTCATCCTAAGCTTTGCAAGAAGCCTGTAAAGGAATTCATGCAAAAGAAGGTAGAAAATGAAACCATTAAACAAGCACCCATAATCCAAGAAGTGGCTAATGACGAAGTCCACATCTCTAAAGAGAAAGTTGTCAAGAAGGAGACTGCCAAAAAGACGATGGAGCATTCTATTAGTATTCCAGAACCAGTCCCTGAAGAGACACAATAGAGGAAGGAAAATGCATTAGTATGGTTTACTCAGAAATGGGTAGCGTATTTGCAAAATTGAGTACCAAAGATCAACCTCAATTTGGAGCGAGCAATATTCTTGGTCTCAACAATGCGATTTGCTGGATCATGATGGTATCATGTTTGGGGGCATTTCTGATCTGAACAGAGACTCTACAGTCTGATTGAAGTGGGAAAAACTCTGGTAAAATACGAGTAGGAGAGATCACCACAGAGTCCGATAGCACAGATCTGCGAGAGCCCGAGATAAAAATTAGTGTCGAATCCATGGATGAAAAAAAGGCGCACGAGTAGGTTGTTGAGAGCTCAACGCTCAGAATGACTATGACCATATTTCAGAGCAGTCACCATCCTGCATATGGGGAGTAATTTCTGCAGCTATACTTTCTGTTGAACATGGATAAATCCATTTCTCTCAACCATGTCGAGGTCCAACAATTAAATATCTAATGCTTAGATCGTGCCACTGGTTGCCTTAAGGTTCAAAGTACACACTATTTTAAAGGGATGTTGGATATCGCATGGCCATTTGCAATATTATTCTACTCACATATTTCAGCGCCTTATTCTCTGGAATCATAACCGATTGAGAAATTATTGCCCAGCGTTATGAAGCATATGGGTAACCTCGGAGGCGACACCATGCAATGCGTCATGTTTTGTTTCTCGTTATGCCACATGTGCATTTGAGGCATGCAAAACCATAGGTAGCAGGATTTTCTACAATCCATGCACATTACGTATGGTGATCAGATCGGTCCAAGGATCGTGTTTTCTAAGCACGACGATCGCTATATTTCGTCACGTGTTAGGTTTTTGGATGCTTTTTCTCAGTGGATCGGTGCCACACTTGTACTGTCTTTGGCATGGGTTCAATCTACTGCTTCTTGAATCTATTGCCACTTGCAACACTTTTACAATCGTTATGTGCAGAAATCAATACCTGGAGTGTGAGCCTGATCCGTGGCTCACGAGTGTGCATCTTCCCTCCCATGATCATTGGTGAGAACTGTTTTGGAGGAACTGTGGGAGGAAAGTATGCGGGATTTGGATCTACTGCTAGTCAACATCCATCCATGATAGCTCACTCCAGGTAATGTTCACAGTACATGCCATAGTGAGCATGACAAACATGGAGATTGTTGTTGACCGGGATGATACGAGATCGCTTTTTAAGCGTAGTTGCAGGAGGAATGGTGTGTGGATCAGATTCAAAACCCAATGTTTATTGCTATTTTGGCATATCGGAATCCACAGCTTGGAAAATCTCTCCATCTCATTTTGCGAGCTTGATCTGACCATGGATCTACAAGATGATCCGCTGCAATTCCATTGGACATTGCCTAAGTAATTGGTGCATTGTTTTATCCTCAATATGCTGCTTGTGATCGTGCTGTGTATTTGGCGTCCCCTTTCAAATTCGGTGCTATGGATGGAACCATTGTTACTCGTGTCGACTTTGCTAGAGTGCACAATCACAACCTGAAATTCCAGCTGATCACACTTGTGGGGTTCCTCTAATTTAGCTACGTTTTGAGAGTTTCCTGCCGATCGCTGCACTGCAAATATCAGAAATGTCTGCAAGTACCAATACAATGTTTGGAAGTACGTTGTGTAATGGCAGTGTACCAGTTCGTACAACTATCTCACTGCCAAATTCTTGTTCGCAAATAAATGTGTTATCTAAAATAAATCGGAAGCCCAGGTCTCCTCCTGTGGGTGGATTGATTCGACTGTCATCTGCACTGGATAGTAAAGCCATATATGGGTAGTCTCTAAAGCTCACACTTTTTGTAGGGATTGGCTTATATCAGACACCTTTGAGAAGGATAGGCTTCAATGTTCAGGCCAAGGCATATGAAGCTAGTTCCTCAGATTTAGTTTCTAACACTAATGTCGAAGAAGAAGTCCTTTTAGAAAATCCTTCTCCACAAGCAACTGCTTAGAGATTGAAGATTGGCATCTACTTTGTTGCTTGGTGGACCCTAAATGTTGTCTTCAACATTTACAATAGGAAAGTGCTGAATGCATTCCCTTTCCTTTGGTTGACTTCAACACTTTTCCTAACTGTTGGATCATTAATGATGTGGGTGTCTTGGGCAACACGTTTAGTGGATGCTCCTCATAATGATTTCGAATTTTGGAAGGCATTGGGACCGGTGGAAGTTGCACATACAATTGGGCATGTAGAAGCAACCGTTAGCATGTCCAAGGTATCAGTTTCATTCACACATATCATCAAAAGTGTCGAGCCAGCCTTCAATGTCTTGGTCTCCCGTTTCACTCTCAGAGAAAGTTTTCCAATACTGGTATCTCTCACTAATTCCCATTATTGGGGGTATGTCTATCACCAAAAAGAATTGTGGTGAGTTTGATAAAGTCCTTTGCTCAGCTTCAAACATCCACTAAAATTGTGAAGAAATGTATGGTCACTATAAGTGCACATATTTTGTAGTGGGGCACTTGACATATGTTATTACTTTGTAAAGGTTTATGTAGCCACTCTTGAGTTAGGAAGAGTGAGAGGCATTTTGATTATCCCTAAAGCCTTGTATTCTTAGTTGATTAAGGCGTTTAGCCTAAGCCATTTTGGCAATCTCTGTAAAACTTGTTTATGAGTGTTTTATAAAATCATGGCAAGCATATTCTTGATGTAAAATCATTATGAAGTATTATAATGGCTTTTTAGCCAATCTTGAGTGAGGAGAGTGAGAGGCATTATTTTGTGCCTTAAGCCTTTAGTGGCTTCATTTTGTAATCATCATTGTAAACAATTGATTGAGGCGCTTTGCCTACACCATTTGGCGATTCATTGTAAACTTGACATAAACTCTTGGCAAGTAAGAAACTTATGAAGGTATCATTAGTTACAGGTTGCAAATTTAAGCAGATGTGGGCTTTGACATTTCATCTCCGAAGAACAAGAGGTGAAGGAGACATGGAATGTGCCTTTCAGAACATTTGCTTGGTAGCAGTTGCAAGTGCTTGAGTTACATTCCGATTTTGAAGTACAGGGAATGAAGACATTTGCATGCAATTGATGATGGATTGCAGGTCAAAGTTGATACTTTTGGAGGTCCAAAAGTTTTTCTCCGTGGGGAGGTGTGATCTAGGAGGATATTCACAGTTGACACATTTTCAATCGACTTCAAATACTGCCAACATTGTCCAGTCAACAAAGAGCTCACACTGAGCTTTCCGATGCATTTCGAATGAAGTCAATTGGACTTCACATGCTATAGATATGGCTTGTTGATATTTAGGGGCAAAATGGCATTTGTAAAAATTTTAATACATGAGATAGGATTCTCATAATTATGTATTTTTCATTATTTAAAATGGATTATTTGGTGCAAAATCCATGTTGGCTTTCAATCCCTAGTCTCAAGGAGAGTCCTAAGGAGGGTTGAGATATATTCTCAAACCAATCCCTTAAGATATGCCAAGATCCTAATTTTAGGGGATCTTGAGAGATATTACCTCCATGAAAATCTTGACGTGGTTGAGATGGAGATGTTATATAAACCCTTCTTGGGGGTCAAGAGGATGGAGAAAGGAAAAAATCTTGTGGAAATCTTATTGATTTAGAGAATGTCTTTGTAAAGGAGAAACAGGTTGTAGGCTTGTTTATGTATCCCTTTTGAAGCAGAATCAATAAAGCAGATTCATGGGATTCATGAATCCGGAGACGTAGCCAGGGGGTCTGGTGAACTCCGTTATCATATTGTTGTCAATGTTGTATGTGTGATCTTGATGCATTCTCACTTGGTTAAGTAGAGTTTTATTTGCATAAACATGCACAATAATTTTGATAAATTGATGCTTTCATTAATGAGGCATTGTTAATTAACCCTATTGCTCTTATTCACATGCAACCGCGTCAGTAAAAGATCTTATTTTTTAAGATTTGGATGAAAGAATATTCTCACCAAGTTTGCAGATCAATTCACCTCCTGTGTGGCGAATATGCTCAATTCGCCGGACACGCGAAGTCCGAAGGGCTGTAAGGGTTAACGCCTGCGTTCCTTCTCCAGATCCGACGATCGTGAAGAACTTTGGCTCCTCCCGAACTAAGCTCATCCATTCGTCTTCCAAACGAAAGGATCTCTCCTTTCGGGGCTTGAATCTTGCTATCCTTCATGAACTTTGTCATCTCCTTAAGTACTTAGGTATTTTGCGTTATTTCTCCTGAACTTAACACTTAGAGAAATCTTCCGTGCACTCCTTGTGCTCATTTATCAACTTTAGAACTTAAGGGGGTTCTCGGTCTCTTCCCGCCTTGCAAAGACTCTGTGCATACATGCACTACCTCTCTTGAGCTTAACATACTCCTTCCTTTAGAATGACTGGGAGTGTCGACATGCACACGCAAAGCTATGCCCAATGTCAATAAATTCACAGTTCATTTATCTTAACCTTAGCCACCACGGGGCTCAAGCATTTACATGTACAAGCCTGAGAATTCCTTATTTTCTTAAATACACAATTAGGCAAAATTAAAGGGATATGGTATAACCATTGAGAAAACATGCACATCCCTACAACATTCATAGGATATCCAACTTTAATTCATAGTTACCGCTTAAATACACATCATATGAGAATACTTATCTATTATAGGATGTAGCTAACTAACTGACTATGGGTGTTTTCATTTCCACCCAACCATAGGCTCACAGGCATTCATTATTAGCACTCTAGCCACTCCCATGCCAAGCCATGATATCACCAAGGAATTTATGCCAATTCTCAATGATCCTTTCTCTTTTACATCTTCCACAAGGTTTATCAGGTGCTTCCTCAACATCAAGCTCGCGGCCTTCTGCTTAGGTCCCGTTCTCTGCATACTCTAAGATATTTCTCTCTCTATCACGACCTCGACGAGGTTTATTAGATGCTTCCTCAACATCAAGCTCGTGGGTTTCGACTCGTTCTCTGCTGGCGAGTTCCTCACATTCTCCACTCTTCTTTTTATTCTCTAGTGTGCCTTGCACACACATCCCTCCTATCCTATTCCTTCTGTCAGAAGGAAACTTGGGTTAGTCTGGGTCTACAGGACCCTGTGGTACTTCAGGCTGACCTTCTGCAACTAGACCATGCTTCCATTCATGGGGTAGTTGATGGTTCAACCACCAATCCATTTCTTATTAATTGATCTCTTATAGTTTTCACATTCTTTCCTCTAGTTATATCATGGCTAGTACTTTTAAGGCTTCACCCCCACAGTCAGTTATTGGCAATTCAAACAATAATACATTTATACTGTTCCCATGCCACAACATGGTAATACTAATTAATGATTAATTACAAGTTGGGGGAAACAAGGGGTGTTACAATCCACTCCCCCTTAAAAGGAACACCATACTCGGTGTTCTTTCTCAGTAATACCTGCCATGCCTTTCTCATTCAACCACTTCAAAAGTCTTGACCTTCTTTCTCGGTCAGGTCCTTTTTCAGACTCTTAATCTTCACCACTTGCCTTCAATAATTCTTGGAAAACAAACACATTAATCATAGTCTCATGTGATTTTTTTTTACTGTTGCATAAAATTTCTAGGAAAATTTCATAATCTAGCACAATACTTATTTGCACAGTTTGTGGATTTGTATCCAAATGGATTTCTTGTTATCCAGGGTCATTGTTTTTCCTTGACATACCCATTGTGTGCATGATCCCAATCAATAGTTTACAAGAACTATTAGAGTCTCCTCTTCCTTGCGGTCACTCACCCTCCAGGCCCAGGCTCAGGCATCCCCTTCTCTGTTATATAGTTCCTCAAGTGATCCATCTTGCCTTGCCAAGGTTTTCTTGCACATGAAGAATCCCAGAGACTTTATCGAGCCTTATAGTCGAGGCATCCCTTAGACTTTCTCTATCGAGGTGTCCCTCCGGCTTGTGTTACCTCAACACAACATATTCCAGGAAATCATGGCTTACCACGAGGTTCTCATGGCCCAACAGTGGCCTCCTTCATGCTTTTCAGCTGGATAGCCCGCATCCATCCTTTTTGGATAGATATTTTCTGCTCACCTATATCACAGGTATACAAAATTCATGAGACATCATCACAATTCTAAATTTTAGAATTTTATTGCAAATCTATCACCCACATATTTTCCAATTTCTTCATATATTTTCAGATTTGTTCCGTACAGAACCAGATTCACAAGCACGGGACTTCCCTCCCCATGGCAGTTTAGCTCAGTAGGCAATCAATTTTCCTTATGGGCTTACAATATTTCCATATCCAAGACTCTTTCTTTCTGCAAGTCATTCTTTACACAACCAAACAAATTGTTAGTTTCTCATGTATATATGTATATTCTCACCACATTTAAAATGTCATCACAACCTTTCTTAACTTGTGCATTCTAACAATTGCACCACATCTATATAAACATGGGAGGACAAAAAAATCATCCCTTACCTATGCATCATTTCATCCTATCAAACCTTTCAAAATGTAATTCAGGTATCAATTCACTTTAATGAATGTGCTAACATTCGTGGCCACATTCATACCCAATGAACCCTTGCATTGATTTCAAGTTTGCCACACTTTATGACAAGCACTCTCCCATGGTGTGTTGGAGCTTAGCCAATCTCTTCACCACATCGCTTATTCATTCTTGTTCATTATTGCAGCCGGAATGTGCTTCCTACTACAGGTTGGTCATGATCCCAGATCGACACATATGAAACTATAAGTTTCTCTTGAATGCACCCAAGAATTCTTTCCTCATTAGTAACTAAGGTGCCCACACTCATGGCCACCCAAATTTGCTTTCCTTTGACATCCATGCAATGTAAGTAAAATTTTCAGAAGGTCCTCCTTCCTCAATGGAAGGTCCATTGTCTTCCCTCCATGCAAACATTCATTTCCTCAAAGCAATTCCATGCAATGTGCTAGCTATGAGCACCTTTACTCCCATAGAACCAGTCCCCGCGACCACAGTCTAACGCAAAGTGCTAAACTCTATCTTCCTTGACTGACCTGGAGGAAATTCATTTTCTCTCCATGCGACCGAGAGCTGTGACCTCGGTTCTATTCTTTTCACGCGCTATCCTTTCAACTCCAGTGTCTAGGCGCTATGATCCTATCTAAATCCCTTGTCTGCAAATCAACAGTGTAGATCCATCTTCCTCGAGATCCAACAACTGCAAGGGATTGCAGAACCTCAACTAACTCATGGTTTAACTCTCCTCCTAAGCTCTGCAATGAATACGGGTCGTCCGATCTACGATCGGATCCCAAACTCCAAACAACTTTATATTGAATTTAAATTATGGGTAAAGGTCTTGACGTTAACACATGTGCATATGCAATCTCCACAATGATCACATGCCATCGATCTTAGCCCTTGATTGATTTGAAACCACATGATTTCCAGATAATAATAATTCCAATACAAAAGTGTTTGACAAAGAATTTAGATGGAGAACAGAGCTTCGATTTTCTAAATTCAACCATATAACCCAATCACAATACGAGTTTTACACGACATTAACGCATGAGTTCCTTGCAGGTTCGACCATGGATCATTCACAGATCGACGGTTCACCGCGATTGCGGAACCCCAATATGCTCGCTCTTTATCGGAGAGTTCAATCTTCGCAATCTGAAAAATGCTCACCCAACTTTTTTAATCATGGTCATTGATCATCCACCCCGACGAGATCAATGGTGCGGGTTGATTGCAGGCCGTGAACTAGTACATCTGTTAATTTATCCTTTGCGTCCCACAATGATCCTCTACCGTCTATCTAATAAAATTACTGGTGTTTGATCCTTTAACTCCAGTAGATATTGAAGTTGATTTGACGACTGCGATCGGTCTTCCCTCCAATTAACGACTTGCATTCATATCCTCTGTTAGGTTCTTGATTGATTAGGGTTTTCTTCCTGAATCATACTCTACTTCATACAATTGCCTTTCAAAAATTTCATGCATAACGTTAAGACAACAAAATGTTTTCAAACATGTCCTAGCACATCTTTATGCACTTCATCACATTATCTTTAATGTTTTCATGAGTGCAACACAAACAAATCTCGATTGTTTCTACAACAATACAACCATCATCACTATGGTGCCAAAACATTTACTTTCATCCGCATACCATCTCTCTCATTCCAAAGAAAACATAATACTCAACAAGAAAATAATTGAGGGCTCTCCCCTTCTTCCAATTCTTTCTACATTGCCTGGGACTTTTCAGCCCAACTAAGTTATCTCTAAAGGCCTCACTGCCTTTTCTTAACATGGCTTCAACCAAGCCTATTCAATCAAACATACTCATTTATTCATTCATTAGTCTTCTATTTATTACATGATGCTTTCAAAATGTAATCCATGATTCTTATATATAT
>ML776603.1:21887-56207 GCA_009831015.1 Picea engelmannii
TTTTCTTAACATGGCTTCAACCAAGCCTATTCAATCAAACATACTCATTTATTCATTCATTAGTCTTCTATTTATTACATGATGCTTTCAAAATGTAATCCATGATTCTTATATATATATATATATATATATATATATATATATATATATATACACATAAGCTTGTAGCTCACTACTTAATTCTCAACAATTATTAAGGTTGTGACTCTGTCCTCATGACAGAGTTTTCACATAGTTCTTCTACAAGGAACTCCCTCAACATGCAACTTCCTTATTGCATGTCCATCACTATCTGTGATGGCCTCAACCTTGAGTTAGCTTTAGCTGTTTACCAAATATTTCATAAGGAATATAAACATGCATCTTTGTCATGCACCCAAATTATGTATCCATACATATTCTGGTTTTGTTAGCTTACATCCATTATGTACTTAACTATATGCATAATCAAAATTCGGTGTGTAGCTGCCATGGGTATATTTCACAGCCTACATACATATCTACTTTAAAATTAGTCAACTCATGATTGTTTAAAATCATTCTCATGTGATTCTCAAGGCATAATCATTTGCCTCTTATCCTGACAACATACCATCCTTGCTCATTTACTCTTTCATTTATTTATACTAGTCTTTCCCGAGGGAATGGAGCGCATCCCCCTTAAGCTATCATTCAAAACAAAAATTCCATGATTCTTCAAAATGGAGTCAATCATGCATCCATGGTATTCACTTAATCTTGGCAAGTACAATTCTTTCCTTACATATCACTCATCAAGGCAACCATACTGTGCCTTTAGTATACATATATCCTTACATCATGCATGTGCATCATTTACACATGGACCTATCAAACTTCTATATCCTCCTTCAAGGATAATGCTTCCATTCTTATGACAAGCCTCATATGGACACACAACACTGAGCTTCGCTCTCAGTTGTAAGCTTGTAGTCATTCACATGACATCCACATGGAATTTGAATCAGACATAGTCATAACTATGTTCCCTTTCTATACGATAACAACTAGCAAGAAAACACTCTTGCCTCAACCTCCATGGAACATTACCCAACTTATAAATACAATCTAGGAAATTATAACCATGCACAAGGTAAGAAAATCAACCAATTTAGCTTCCAACTATATCTATATGGCTACCATCCACTATTGGATGTCAATCTGACCCAGTGGGCTTCTAGAAGTTCCCCAACACATCCTTTACCACATTCAGGATCAACATTTAGTCAACCATTTTATCTTAATTTTAATAATTTAATATATAATACCATTTGGAATATTCCCTTAAATCCCAAATGCAATTTTGAATTATATTACTTACTAAGTATCCTAGTTAAGAAATCCAGAGTATCTTTAGGTCAAGATCGGTCTTGACCATTAAACCTAGAATTCTTCCTTCTGTTTAGCATAGCCAGGGATGCAGGCCACTCTCCTCCTCCCACAAGAACTCTGGAAGATTAGTTTCCTATCCACCAAGCAAGGGAGGCTGCTGTGATTTCTCACTCAATCACTCTATATTTCTATAGCTTCGTTTACGAGCTTGATTAGTAAAACCCTGTCCAACAATTCTTATACCCATAAACAAAATTGGTTTCTTAGTCCACTTTGAAACCTGAGAGATGTGCATGCTCTCCCTTTTCAGGGAATGGTCACCAGACTCATTTCTTTGATCGTGTCGGATTATACACATATACAAGGTTTAACCCTTCATTCAAGCAATAGTTATTACTTCTATAGATCATTTCCATCCATTCACATCCAAGTCTTTCTATTAGTGTCCATCAACATAATCCCACTCCTGTAGGATCGACTATCTTTTCTCAAAGAAATGCTAGGCTTCCTTTGTCACAGACTTAGCATGATTCAATCTTGTTGGTTAAAATCCCAACTGTATTTTAAATCTGCATCCTTCTACTTAAGGAACTTATGCAGATGATTTATGTTTGGCAGTAATATTCTCCACATGCTCATCTTAGCCTTGGTAACCAAATCTTATGACTGTACAACAACACGTACAATTGCACAGTGAAGTCAACTTCCTTATTTGGGAACATTAGCAACATACAGTGCCAATTTCCAAAACATCCATCAACAGTAAAGGATCTCATTCCTCTCTTCAGTGGAGGTTTTCTAAGACTCTTAGAAATGTGGTAAGATAGGGTGTTACCCCTTAAAGTCCTCCAGAAATATTTTCATACGACTCATGCATGAGCCCAAGCAGGCCAAGTGTTTTTTCCATTCTCTGATACCAATTTGTAACACACTCGACCCCTAGGTGCTCTTTTAAGGGGTGGGGTATCAAAGTTTCGTTTCCCTTAACTCTCTCTAGGTTCCCCTTTCACGAAAGTGCAGGTTCTTCCAAACCGGTGGGCTCTTTCCTGGCCCCTTTGAAGGATTTGAACAGTAGGTGCTAGCTTTCCATGCTATGCCCCTTCCTTCATATGACCTCGGGCTGTGCACAAGAGCCAACTCAAAAGGCGCTTCGGAGCTTCAAGCTCCGGTGTTATTGACACACCTGACTCCGAATCTGCCGAACTCTGAGCTCGCGAACACACACGGACCAGATCTACGGTCCACACTTCTTTCACAACCAATGACCGAGATTTACTTTGGGACTTTGGCTTTCGGGAGTTTTGAACGCTCCAAACACCTCTTTCCTTCGAAGTGCTCCGTACCCGGAGTTACAGATCGAGCGACACATGTTTTCCCGGAATAACACTTGCTGTCAACACTCCTCCATGTTCTTTCTTCCAGAGTACCAATCCTCCGAAGTAACATATCTCACGCCACACATTCTATTCCAATGGACGGTTCTGATGAACTCCGACGTTCCAGCCTTCGAAAGTTATCGTACCTTTACTCTTCAATTCCTCTAGAGTGACTTTTCCCTAGAGTAAATCTCCACTCTCCACGTGTTCCAACAACGGATGGCTAGGATGATTCCTTACCTTTGGAGCTTCGAACGACTTATGGTCAACTCTCCACTTCCTTTCCTCCAGAGTTCGCACTTTCGGACTCCACGATCTGTTAACGTGTTTCCCTCTCAGATCGATGGTCACGATTTACTTTGGCAGTTCGAGCTTCGAGAGTTCTCAAGTCATGCGACCCCACTTTCCTCCGAAGTGGCTATCTTCTGAAATGGAAGATTTTTTGACACTTGTCTTTAGCTGATGGATGACTTAGATGAGATTTGGCTCTCCAGTCTTCGAGAGTTCTTGTTCAACACACTCCCTTTTCTCCAGGAGTGACTTTTCTCCGAAATGACAGATCTTATTCCATGTGTTCCTTTCCAACAGATGGCTGGGATGACTTTGAGACTCTGGCCTTGAGAAATCCTCATGCCTTCACACTTTGATTCTCCCTGAGTGACTTCTCTCCAAAGTGAAGGATTTGACGACACATGTCCCTTTAGCTTGGACGTCCCAGATGAAAACTCCACACGTGATGAAAACTCCTCTTTTCTCCTAGATTTGGTCAACGCTAGACTGACCACAACCTCAATCTGATGGTTCGAGGGTATCTACGTGACCCCAGATATCTACGGCTCGTAACTTTCGTTCAAGGGTCCCTTGGGTCCCAATGTGTGCTACTCCGAGAGGGACACTTGGCAATGTCGTCACTCAACACATGAGCCCCCACATGATCTCGACGTAATACACGCGTCCCCACGATCGAATGGTCATGAGGGATCCCAAAGGATACTTAGATCCACAATCCACATTAACTTTGAGACTTCGAGACTTCGAGGGTTTTGGTGTCACCAAACCTCTGTCCCCCCAAAGTGGTCAATGCTGGGATTATGATATCGTAGATTCGACGATTGAGATAGTTCCTGAACATCCTTAGATATATGACCTAGATTAACTTCGGGACTTTGGGGGATTCACCTCCTGTGCAACAAATATTCTCAATTCGCCAGACCCACAAAGTCCGAAGGGCTCTAAGGGTTAACGCCCGTGTTCCTTCTCCAGATCCGACGATCATGAAGAACTTTGGATCCTCCTAAACTAATCTCATCCATTTTTCTTCCAAACGAAAAGATCTCTCCCTTCGGGGCTTGAATCTTGCTATCCTTCCTGAGCTTTGTCATCTCCTTAAGTACTTAGGTATTTTGCGCTATTTCTCCTGAACTTAGCACTTAGAGAAATCTTTCGCGCACCCCTTGTGCTCATTTATCAACTCTAGAACTTAAGGGGGTTCTCGGTCTCTGCCCACCTCGCAGAGACTCTGTGCATACATGCACTACCTCTCCTGAGCTTAAAAAAATCCTTCCTTCAGAATGATTGGGAGTGTCGGGATGCACACGTGAGGCTATGCCCAATGTCAAAAAATTCACAGTTCATTTTTTTTTAACTTGAGCCACCACGGGGTTCAGGCATTTACGTGTACAAGCCAGAGAATTCCTTATTTTCTTAAATACACAATTAGGCAGAATTAAAGGAATACAATATAACCATTGAGAAAACATGCACATCCCTGCAACATTCATAGGATATCCAACTTTAATTCACAGTTACCGCTTAAATACAGAGGATATGAGAATACTTATCCTTTACTTTATTTTCACCTCTTTTCAGTCACCAATTAATTTATCTATCTGCATGTTGTGTATTCTATTGGGATTTCCACCACGATTTGTGAGAAATTTGTAGTAGCTATTTTTACCACTTAAATCATTCATAACATTATGAAAATTTTAAAACCTACAAGTATTATTCATTCATTTAGACTTAAGATATCTCACCCTTGGATGGGATGTCACAATGATACAGATGTTAGAATGCCAAATGGCCCTCAACGTAGCCACCAGGCACTTTGTGTACCTTCCGAGGTAGATAGTTGATGCAAGTTTCTACAATCGGGGCGAATGTCTCATGCTAAACTTAATATCTCAAGGTACAAGGAAGGATAGATTTGCAAAGCTTGGCATTTATCCTATGAATGACCTTTACGATGTAGTTACAGTTACACTTATTGCACAGGACAAAGCAATAGGTACTCTCAAAGCTCGTAGGTGCTCTGCACAACAATCACAAACAAGTTCCGAACAAAGCAAGAGTTTTCATTCCATTTTTGTTTTTTGGCTTCCAGTCTCAAGCTTCTTCTGGCCAATAATTGACTGTGTGTTGAGTTTACTCTTTCCATGCGATATGCCTCATGAAAGGGGAAAGGTGCGTAGAGGCAATGATACCTTTCACAGATATTCCAGCTCTAGCATCAGGACTATTGATATGTATTTTGATCTTGGCTTATAGAAGGTAATATAAAACACTAGCTTACACAAAAAAACTAATTAAGAGATCTCGAATTCACCACAAAGCTAGTTGAAAAATGTGCAAGAGTGTCAAGGAGATTATTATGAAAGGTTTTTCCTACAATATTAATCAATTATGAGGAATTTTTTGGACCCGCACAACATCATATTAAAAGATGTATTTGATCTTTTAACAGATTTGTGAATCAAGCTCGAGCGTTGGGTGAATGGTTTAATGGTGTACACATGTCATCCTTGTATGTAATGTGCATTGGCTTATTCAACACTCATCAAATTCTGTTAATATTTTTGGTGTTACTATAGAAGATATTCTTGTATATTTGTTTTTGTCAAACCTTTAAAAGGTTATTCTAATTATATTGTACAAGTCCACTCAACATAAATTATTATATTATTGGTATTTTACTTATTATGGGTTAGTTAGGTCAAGAGTCATGTCTCTTCAAGAGACACTTTTGTGTATAAATAGAGGATAGGTTCCTCTCATTTGGACACACACTCTCACACTTCTCTTGTGCATCTTGGAGCTCATAAGAATTTCTAGCACACAAGTCTTGGAGACTAGTTGTTTTAGTGTTTTGGTCTTGGTCTTTCTTGGAGAGTTATAGCGCATCATTGTACTGGTTGAATGAATCTATATTGAGGATTTTGGTTGTTGGATTTTCTCCCCCACGAGGGTTTCCCAGGATAATATTTGTGTTCTATTGTATCTATGATTGTCTATATTTCATTGATCCTACTACAGTTGCTATTGGATTAAGTAATTGTAATTGTGTAACTAGAAAATTTAAAATTCCAACATGGTATCAGAGCATGCCTGAATAGAAGCCAGTTGCAGAATAGAAGACTAAAAGGGAGCCATTTTCAATCTAGAGACAATTGCCGGACAAACCAATACCATCAGAAGGCAGGATGACTACCAGAAGAAAGATCGATGAGAAGCTAGATGGAGATGATAACTTTAGGGCCTAGAAGTATAGAGTAACCCTCCTTCTTGAAGAACATGAACTGGGTAAGTTAATTATAGAAGAGGTTCAAGAACCTCAAGGAAATGAAGCTAAAACAAAATATAAGAAGAACACGGTGAGAGAAAAAATGATTATTGCAGACTCCATTAAGGACCACCTTCTCCATCATATAACATCATTATCTTCTTCAAAGCAAATGATGGACACCTTAACTCTTCTGTTTGAGGGAAGCAACATAAATTGAAGAATGACTTTGAGATCATAGTTGAAGAATGTGAAAATGCATAACTGAAAAACCATTCACTCCTACTTCTCAAGAGTGAATCAAATCAAGGAGCATAGACAAGCCATTGGTGACTTAGTAGAAGGAGAAGAGATGGTGATGACTACCTTGAATGGCCTCCCAAGGTCATGAGATTCATTCATCCATGGAATTTGTTCAAGAAAGAAGCTTCCCAAGTTCAATAGGCTTTGGGAAGATTGTAACCAGGAAGAAGCTAGGACACCTGTAAGAGAAGAAAAGATGGCAGATGAAGATCAAGCACTGGCCTCCCACACCAGGAAAGGAAAGAACAATAAGGAGCATTCTTTACCTAAGAAGTTTAAGATGGGTCAAAGAGACAACACAAATATCATATGTTATTGCTGTCAGTAATTGGGACACTGTGTTAGGGATTGCCTCCTCACTATGGAAATTAAAAATAATAAGGGAAGTAAGAGGCATCAAGCTCACACAACTGAAGATGATGAGCCTCCCAAGAAGGTTACAAAGCAAGATGAATCAAGTGATGATGATTATGTTCTTATCTCATCCCTCACAGGTATTGTTACTCATGGAAGTAACACTTGGTTGATAGACAGTGGTGCTTCCAAGCACATGAAAGGATATGAAGACTCCTTATCTAAACTTATTCATAAAGATTCACCTCACAAGGTGAAATTGGGTGTTGACTATCAGTATCCAATCAAAGGTGTTGGAGAATCTTCCTACAAGTTAAAATAAGCCAAGCCAATGAAGATGAAGGAAGTTCTCTATGTTCCAGGTTTAAAAAAGAATCTTCTCTCAATTTCAACATTGGACAAGAAAGGATTTAGAGTAGCATTTATTGATGGTCAAGTTCTTATGTGGCCTAGAGGGAAGATCCTTGATGATGCAGTAGTGATTGGAGTTGAAGAAGTAGGACTATACAAATTAAAAGGACATTCAAACTCCACAATGGTTCATGATATTGTGAATCCTAGTGAACTATGGCATAGGAGATTTGCTCACCTACACTACAAAGCTCTTCCAGTTGCGAGCAAAATGGTGACAGGTCTTCCAGCGATCCAAGAAGAACTAGATGGTGTGTGCAAAGGATGTGCACAAGGCAAGAACATGAATCACTCCTTTCCCAACAACGATAGCAGAGCCAAAGGAGTTTTGGACATCATGCATTCAGGCGTATGTGGACCAATGTCGGTAGCTTCACTAAGTGGGTATGTATATTATGTATCTTTCATTGATGATTACTCACGTAAAACTTGGATTTATTTGTTAAAAGCAAAGAATTAAGTTTTTGGCAAATTCAAAGAGTTCAAGGCTCTGGTAGAAAACTTGACAGAGCAAAAGATAAAGACCTTGCTAATAGACATTGGAGGTGAATTCACCTCAGAATAATTCAAGGAGTATTCCAAAGAAGTTGGGATTAAGAGGGAGCTTTCTACTCCCTATAACCCTTGAAAGAATGGAATAGATGAAAGGAAGAATTGAACAATCATGGAAGTTGTAAAGGCCATGATCCATGATCAAGATATTCCTATGCATCTGTGGGAAGAAGCAATGTAGACGACAATGTACGTGCATAATTAAAGTCTCCACAAGGTGCTTGAAAACAAGACACCCAAGGAAATGTTTTTAGGAGAGAAGCCATAATTCAACCATTTCAAAATATTTGGCTGCCCTATATTTATTCACGTCCCCAAGGAAAAGAGGACAAAGTTGGACCCTTCCAGATGGAAGGGAATATTTGTTGGTTATAGTGAGACATCGAAGGCTTACAAGATATACATTCCCGGTTACCGAAAAGTGGAGATCAGCTGATATATAACCTTCGATGAGAATGCAATTTTCAGTAAGTCCAAATAGATCCGTGCAGAAGAGGCACATGAAGAAGAGAATGAAGTTCCTAAAGTTCCAGAGGCAGTTGAACCAGAGGAAGTCATTCCAGAGGATCATGCCATGGTAGAACCTCAGAAACCAACCAAGATACCTTCTCACAAGAGAAGACCAGCTTGGGCACAAGATCTTATCAGAGATGCAGAAAGAATTGGTGCCCTAGAGAAATATTTCAGGGAAAGTAAGAAGCCGAAGCCATATTCGAGCTACGTGGCATGCTTGTGTGACATAATGGATGCATAACCTTCCAGTTATGAAGAGGCTACATAAAATCAAGTATGGAAAGATGCCATGGTAGAGGAATACCGATCCATTATGCAAAATGATTTCTGGGATGCTGTTCCCAGAACAAAGGACAAATATATGGTGAGTTTGAAATGGATCTACAAGAAGAAACACACAACTGATGGCAGTATTGAAAAATATAAGGCAATATTTGTGGCTCGAGGTTTCTCTTAGAAGGAAGGGATTGACTATGAAGAATTTTTTTCTCTCATAGCAACATATACCTTGATTAGGAGTATACTTTCATTGGCCGTTATGATGAAATGTAAGGTGCACCAGATGGATGTAAAGACAACCATCTTGAATGGTGAAATAAAATAGGAATTTTGTGTGGAGAAACCACTTGGATTTGAGACACATGACATGGAGACTCATGTGTGCAGATTAAAGAATAATTTATATGGATTGAAGTAGGCACTCAGAGCATGGTATGGTAGGATTGACAATTTTATGATGAGCTTGGGTTTTACCAAGAGCAATGCATATCCTAACCTTTACTTTAAGGTTGAGGATGGTGAACCGATGAATCTACTACTGTATATAGATGACCTGTTTCTAACAGGTGCGAAAATCTCATCACTGAATGTAAGAGAAAATTGGCTGTAGAATTTGAGATGGAATATTTAGGAATGATGCACTACTTCTTGGGACTAGATGTTTGGCAGAGATCAGATGGGATTTTCCTAAATTAAGGAAAGTATGCTGTGGAAATATTGAAGAGGTTTGAGATGTTGGACTGTAAGGCCATGGTTACCCCGATGGTATAAAATCTTAAGTTGTTGTTGGATACAACTTCAGAGATTGTGGATTCTACCTTATACATTCATATAATAGGCTCGTTGATGTATTTGACGAACACAAGAATAGATATATGTTTTGCTATGAAAACCCCGAGTCAACATTTGGAGCAACCTAGACAGGATCATTTGGTTGCAACAAAACATGTGTTGAGGTACCTTAAGGGTACTCTAGATCATGGTATTTGGTATAGATCTGACCATGAGTTTGGATTGTATGGATACTCAGATTCAGATTGGGCCGACAATATTCCTGACCATAAGAGCACTTCCAGATACTGTTTCAGTCTTGTTTCAGTCATGTGTGGCACTCAATACAACTGAAGTTGAGTGTGTGGCAATAGTTGCAGTGAGCAGAGAAGCAATATGGCTTCAGAAGCTGCTGTCTGGGTGATTTGGTCTCAGATTGGAGGCAACCTGCATTTGGTGTGACAACCAGAGTTTCATGAAGTTTTCAGAGAATATGGCGTTCCATGATAGGTAGAAGCGTATTGAGATCAGATAATACTATATCAGGGATATGGTAAAGAGGGGAGTAGTGAGGCTCCAGTTCATGACTACCGAGGATCAGTTTGCGGATGTGTTCACCAAGCCTCTATCGAGGACGAAATTTGAGTACTTCAAGGACAAGCTTGGTGTGGTCCCTCTTCAGAGGGAGTGATAGGTGGAACTCATCCAACATGAAAAAGGGCTGGCATTGAGTATGGAAAAATATCATCTAGCATGAAAAAGGGTTGGCACTGAGTCTAGTGGGTCTCATCCAAGATGAAAAAGGGTTGGGACTGAGACATGAGTGCACATTATCAGGTACTGATGCATCGCAAGGAGTGGATATCCTGGGGACATGTTGTAGCAATTGAGAGCTACCCACAGACCTGGGTTGCATGGGGTGAAGTCATGTTGCACTATGGATATCAAATGTATATATTCACATGTTCAACAATCAATGGATGTGAGCTCATATGGTATCAAACTTAGAGTCAGTGCATCGAAATAATACCTTCCTAGTTAAGAGGGAGTGTTAATATTTTTGGTGTAACTACGAAATATATTCTTGTATATTTGTTTTATTCAAACCTTTAAAAGGTTATTATAATTATATTGTACAAGTCCGCTCAACATAAATTATTATATTATTGGTATTTTACTTATAATGGGTTAGTTAGGTCAAGAGTCACGTCTCTTCAAGAGACACTGTTGTGTATAAATAGAGGATAGGTTCCTCTCATTTGGACACACACTTCTCTTGTGCATCTTGGAGCGCATAAGAAGGTCTAGCGCACAAGTCTTGGAGACTGGTTCTTTTGGTGTTTTGGTCTTTGTATTTCTTGGAGAGATATAGTGCATCATTGTATTGGTTGAAGGAATCTATATTGAGGATTTTGGTTGCTAGGTTTTCTCCCCCACGAGGGTTTCCCAGGATAATCTTTGTGTTCTATTGTATCTATGATTATATATCTTTTAGTGATCCTACTACAATTGCTATTGGATTAAGTAATTATAATTGTGTAACTAGAAAATTTAAAATTCCAACAAATTCCATGAGGGCTTTGAAGACATAATATTTTGAATAGCTAGGGAGATAAATTACACATAAATATAGATACACATACATATAGATTCAATATGATAGAATACTTGCAAAACGTCTGATATCTCTTCCAGAGAGCTTGTGAGAGTGGAAGTGTGATGCTCGACAACCACAACTGATAAAAAATGTGAAAAGTCTGCTCTCTCTTCATTCATTATTGTTGTTGCAGGTATGAAGGAAATTGTCTCTTGTGACCACTTCATGACTTCACCTCCATATGGTCGTGTCAAAGATGAGCACATAGATCACATGCAACTGTTATTGTTTGGTTAGAATTATAAATTACAATAAAGATATGGTAATCATATTCATCTCATAGTTCATCAATAAGATAACTCATTTTCACTCATGTTTATAGTCTACAAGTAGAGAATTGTTCATTCCCGTTTATTCTTTATTGTTTGCAAATAGAAAATTGTACTGAAATGATTATAGCTTCCTTTGAAAATAATAAAATCGATACAGGTTCAATGTGAACAAGTTAAGAACATTATTACATATTAAATTTCATTTAACAATCCTCTATCTTTATGGATTTTTAGTTTTTGGGTATGAAACACTCATATTTTAGGACAACAACACAACACATTTCAATCACTGACAACTATTATTGAAGAAAATTTACATTATGCAAGAAATCAATTATCTCCAACGTTTTATATTAGGACAATCTCAGACATTAAAACAATCCAATATCATAGAACGAATATCTAAATAATAATATTTATGATAAAAACATGAAGGAGCGGAACTCGATGTTCAACAATGGTTTTTATGGAATGAACCAAAATGATTTACGTTTCAATGAAGTAAACAAAACAATATTACTCTTGATATAGGTATATTGTTTCTTTTTTGTATGTACACAATTTTTCCTATTATTGAAGCCACAAACTTGATTGGAGCCTTTTGAAGGGCTTTATAATGCCTTATATCTATATATATAAGACATTATACATACATACATACTCCAAGGGAGCTTGTACATACATACATGCATGCATGCATACATACATACATACATACAGTATGTATGTATGTATGCATGCATGCATGTATGTATGTACAAGCTCCCTTGGATTAGGATCTGACATTGAATGAACTTGAGGAACAAAATCCAATAAAAGCAATCCCCACTGAAGAAAAAATAGACGAAAACGATTCTACCATCCTTGCTTTTTAGGGTTCTGTTCTCCAAATCTTATAATTTATTAGGCTTCTACCTCTTCTCCTTCCTCCCTGTACACTATTTGTTTCTTTTGAGTTCCAATTTCATTTATTGGTAAGATAGCTCATTTTCATACTCAAGTTTCATTCATGTTTATTGTTTCTTCTCCACTATAGTTATATTAGTTTTAACATGAGAATCATTGTTGTATTGAGCGTCGATATGAGGCAACCATGGATAATTCAAGTGAAACACCATGAAAGCATGAGGAAACCACACTGGCCATTAGATATACGAATTGGTTGTGTAGGGGTTTCTAAATGCTTTTAGAGGGAAACAATATGATTTTTGCAGAGGTGGACAACATGATTTTTGCAACTTTATAGGAACAAGTTGCCGACTACATAACATAGACTACACCCACATCATATAAATCGAAGAATACATAAACACAATAAAGTGATAACCTTCATATTTAATTGATTACTTCTTATTGAAATAGATGTTATTTCTAAAATACTTTCTGGTGGTAAGAAGCACTTGAATAGATTGTATGAAGAATTCATTGCACAAAAAATTTCTGCAACGTAGCTACCTCAAGCCCGTCTCCACCTACTCTATGTATACTATGACAATACTCATATTTTGAAGTTCTTAAACACCTTAAATATAACTACCTACTTGTTTTGAAGTTCTAAACCACCTTACATATAACTACCTACTTGTTTAGAGGGAAAATTTAACCATCTACGTAAACTATTCAAATATTCATGCCTTATTGAGCGTTTCTTCTTACTTTTTTGTATACAGGTTTGTAACACGTATTTTAACCCGCCTGAAAAATGCCTGATGTTAAAAATGACTTACATGTTTAGGTTCACCATTAATGCCTCCAATCGTGGTTGCAATAATGTGCCCCACGTCCATGACATTTCCAAATACAACAATTTCCTTCTTTTCTATCTCATGCAAGAACTTACCCATTAGGAAAAATGATTTGATACCAGATATTGCTTTCTCGTGCCATAATAAAACTATTTTGCATGAAAGAATAAAAATATTGTAACATATGGTTTTCTTGCAAATAACCTAAATCTTGTGATCACCTTGTCATCCTTAATCTTCATGGTGTTCATCTCTCTGGGAAGGCGTTCTACTCCACTCGATACCAATTTTACCGGCACAATATCAGTCTCATTTTCTATTCTCACTTCATGTCCCCCACATGCAGAGGCCATATGCTATGCACCAACCACGTTACTACTCAATACCTGTTGCAACACCCAACTTTCTGCCTCACCAGTTTCCAGTATTCATATTCATTTCCTTTAGTAACTCCAAAGGACTAGATGCTACACGTGTGTATTTAGATTTTGTAATCCTCATGAAATTTATACAAATGGACACTTTTCTTTTTAGAGATTTATTTTTATTTTTTCCACATCCATTGCAATATCCCACAACCAACAAACATGAATATAAAAATTCCTTTATAAAACGACTACCAAGAATTATAATTGATTATAATCAAACTAGAGAGATATGCTTTGAAATGGAACTAAACAATATCTGACAGGAATAGCTTACCACTAAGAACCAAAGAAAAACAAGGAAAATAATTTATAGAAAATCTGATGCATAGACATGGCAAGGTATAACAAGTATATATTTGCCAACTTTATCAAAGAGAATAACAACATCAGAACCCACTAACATCATCACAAAAATTTAGGTGTGTTGCATGGAAGAGTATGTGGGATAACCCAATGATGCGAGTAAATCATTAGAGAATGGAGGTAGCGAACCTTGACCTACCACTCATTGAAACCTACCCCAAACAACAAAACAAAAAATTTACATGCTTCAGAAGCAGAAGCAAGGCAATACGCTTTCTGATCTTCCTGATGAAGGTATTCCAAAATCTGTGACAATTCATTTCCTTCAAGTTTATGGTACAATTACCCCACAAAAGGATCATAGTGAATGACCCATATGCAAATCTACCAGTCCTAAATTCAATTAATAGAGAACTTAAAAAAAAAACACACACACAATAAATTCAATGCCAGGAAATGTGTGGAATCTCATCCATGTTCCTTCACTCATCATAAATGTCCTTCACTCATCACAAATGTTAGGGAATTCATGGTGCATATGCCACTGAATGTCATCCACATTCCTTCACTTATCATAAGTGTTAGGGATGTCTTCAACTGGTGCATATGAAATCTAACACGTTAATACAACGAACTGGGTAGCCAAGTACTTTACATATTTTGTAAATGCTATGTGTGTTAGAAAAACAGGACCGCAGAGCAAGAAAATAAAACAAATGCAGGCTAATTACAATATATTTTTCACTGTGCAGGCTTCTTTGTATGGGGTTAGGTAGGAGAGGATAAATTGACATATATTGTATATTACTCTTGATTTGTTGATAAATCACTGTAAGTGACAGCCCATAGCTCGTACCTTAATTGTAGGTCAAGGATCTCATCCCACGAGAAACAACTTCTACGTAGGCTATGGTATTAATGGTCTTTGATACGTTAGAGGCTATGTTGTTGGTGTGTAGCATATGTAAGTGCGTTCTTCGAGTTCGAGTTGCTAGTACTAGTTCCATTTAGATATTTTCCTTTGATCATCCTACCAATTCGTACCTTTCTGAGGTTTGCAACATGGAGGAAAAACATAGTGAAATGGATGACAATACAATGCGATCTAATGCCATGTGTGTGCATGCATGGAAAATGCAGGAGGAAGAGTAGGCAGTGGAGACGGTGGCCTTACATTGAAATTTTGGTGCAGACGGTGGCATGACATTGAAATTTGGGTGCAGCAGAAGTGTGAATGCGAAGTGTTAATGTGCCACTGACACAAACTTAAAACTTAGAACTTACGTTATGTAATAATGAAAAGATAAAAATAATTGCATGTTGCAAAAAGTTAGGATAGGGAACAAAAAAAATACAATGGGAGGAGCGAAGCCTCCAATAAGACTTCAAATGTTAGAACCAATAAGATTGTAAATAAATAATTTATAAATAATTTTTTGGAACATATTTAATAAGAAAAATTACAAACCATGCTACAAAGTTAGGGATATAAGTCATGTATTAAAAGTCAAACATAAAATAATAGTGGTTCAATGCCGAAACAAACACTATAGTCCCTGGCTTTCCTTTGACATGGACTAATAATGAGAAAGATGTAGCTATCTTCACCATTTGGTAAAATAAAAATAAAATAAAAATAAGAAACATGAATGAAATAATTTAAATTAAGAAATAACACTAATTCTTTTAACTAAAACTCATAAGCAAAGCAATTAACATTCTAAAAATATAAAAAATGAATAATCTTCACATCAACTTTGTTTTCAAACTTTCTGGTAATACACTGTGTAAATATTTTTGAAATATTTAAACCTAACATAACAAAAGACGAATTCCAATACATTAGTTGTCTTAATGACAACCCTAATATCATCATCTTAAAATCCGACAAAGATAATGCTATGGTGATTATGAACACCTCAAACTATGAATCCAAACTTCAAGACCTCCTTTCTTGTTCCTCTTATAAACCTCTCCCTAAAAACCCCATTAATATCATAACAAATCTAGTTTCCAAATCCATCAAATCTTCCTCTTTGGATCCTATTATTAAAAAATGTCTCATCCTTAACAACCCTCAAACCCCTAGGATTTATGGGAAACCTAAAATTCATAAAAAAAATGCATTCCCCTTGAACCCATAGTCAACACCAAAGGAGATCCCACCCATGCCCTTTCTTTCTTTCTCGCGCTAATAGTATTCGATCTTTCATTAGAAAAACTTCATCCTCCATCAAAGATTCCTCCATTTTTATTCAAAAAACAAAGCATATTCACCTTAATGAACATGACATCATGGTTAGTTTTGATGTTGTATCCTTATTTTCTAGGATTCTCGTTCTAGAATTCATTAACATAATTTCCAAGTTGGTCTATATCGAGACCCTCAACCTTATTAAAATATGTCTCTCCTCTACTTTCTTTATTTTAAAGGGACCTGCTACGAACAAACTGAAGGCACAACTATGGGCTCATCTTTATGCCCCGTGGTCACTAACATTTTTATGGAACATTTCGAGACCTTAGCCTTAAACAACTTTCATCTCAAACCCAAATGCTGGTTTCGTTTCGTTGATGACACGTTCGTCATTTGGCCTCGTGGACAACCCTCCTTAGTCTCTTTCTTTGATAATCTTAATAGCCTTCACCTTATTTTCAATTCACTATGGAAATGCGAAAGGAAAATTCTCTTCCTTTCTTGGATGTTCTTATATCTCATTTTCCAAATGGTTCCCTCACCCACCAAGTTTACCAGAAAAAGACACATATTTACCGGTACCTGCATGCCCATTCTTACCATCATCCATCTCAAAAATCAACTATTTTAAAAATTTTGGTTACTTGTGCCATTCGAATCTCATCTCCTTAATTCTCGGAGAAAGAAGAAGCCCACTTGACTAAGGCCCTTGCAACCAATGGTTGCTCTTTCTTCCAAATCAACAAAGCCTTTTTCTCTGCTCGCAATCCTAAATCCTAAAATCCTCCTTCCCCATCCCCTTCCCTTTCTCACCTCTCTATACCCTACATATAGGGTACTACTGATCATATTTCAAGAATTCAAGCCAAAAAGAACATCCAAACCTTTTTCAAACTGTGCAAAACCCTCAACCAACTTTTCAAAACTATAAAGGATAAATTTGACCCTATGCTTGGCACAAGAGTCTACCAAATTCCATGCTCTTATGGAAAATCATACATATTCCAAACCAACAGATATTTTAAATCCTGGCTCAAAGAACACAACTGTCACAAACTGCAATCAAATCAGTAAGCCCACTATTGTTGAACACTCCTTCAAATCTAAACACCTTATCTGCTTTGACCAAACCAAAATTCTTGCCTCATTGCCCTATTATTCCTCTCATATCATTCGAGAAGCACTGGAAATTGTAAAACACCACAATAACTTCAATCAAGAAGACGACTACAAACTCAACCAGTCTTGGAAATCCCACATTCATCACCTATATCATTAAACCTCTTCTTAGTCTTGATTATTCTTCCAATTGCATTTATTATCTTCATCCTAACCCTTAATGTCAATCCTTCTCTCACTCTAAGTTCATGATTTCTCTTTTAACCCTAGTTTTATCTTCGCCTTTCTCTCATTATACTCTTTTATCATTTTTATTCTCCTTTTTTTTTACTCAACCTACTCATATTCATTTATTATTTGATTCTCATCATCATTACCATCATTATTTGGTTAACCCCCTTACTTCCAATGTTTTATAATCCAAATTCTCTTTAATTTGCATCCCTTAATTTTTGTTCCCTTCTTTTAATCTTTTCATATCCTCTCTTTCTCCACATTTGTTTCATTATAGGGTTCCCAACAACTATTTGCTTAATTTAATTTTAATTTCAATTCTAAATTTAATTTCTATTTTTAATAATTTTACTCACAACGGGTTCACAAAGACTATTTACTTATTTTAATTCTAACTCTATTTTTAATTCCAGTTTTTAATAATTTTACTTACAACAATCTTTTTTTTTCCAACGACTATTCCCTTGAACATACTCTTTTCTAATCACTAAGCTTTTCTTATCCTTAATGAAGAATAGAGTGTCTACTTGAAATATTTTGAATGTTTCAAAAATATTTACACAGTTTATTTCGAGAAAATTTGATAACCATTATAACCAATTGTGAAAACATATACACTTACATCAACTTATTATAAGTTACTTAACTGGAAAACCATATTTTTAACCATATTTAAAAAAAAATGTTTTGTAAGTTAGCCTTTGGTGTCCTCTCCTAAGTTTGTAATTAGTAATTTTTTTAACATAAAATATTTAATTATTTAGTTATAAAACTAATTATATGGGAAGCAAATCGTAATGGTTTCAATGAATAACACCATTGAATCCCAAAATGACCAATAAATAACTTTTGTTGTCAAATCATCATCACTCCCATAACAGGTGTGCGTATAGTGTGAAATAAGATGCAAAAGAGAATATAGATTTGTTTGGTTGGTCTTCGCTTATAGTCTTTTAAGAAGAATCTACTCGATACCATTTTGTCTTTACTTGACTAGTAAAGCCATATGCCAAGTGAGACTACAAAATTATGACAATCTTTGAAACAGGGTGGTCTTTCGCAAGAGTACGAAAAGCAGAAAATCATGACGGGTGACACGTGGCATGAAAAAATGGATTTATTTTATAAAGAAAATACCACCCTATCATTTTGGTTTTTATATAAGAAATTCAAGCGGCATGTATCATTTTGTTGTTAAGTTTTTTTTAGGGCATTATCGTTGATTTTGTGCCTTAGGGTGAGTGTACGGTTATATTGCAACCTTATGCCATCTTTTGTCATTAGACATCTAACACAGTTTATACCATTGAAAGAAATATTGATCAACTATTCCATAGTTTATTTTTATTTTTATTTTGGAATATTTTTGTTTTTCTAGGCTATAAAGTATAAAGTTTAGTGAAAACTCTTATCTCATTTTAATGATGGTACTTAGGGTAAACTTTAGAATCATCAAGACATAACAGGGCTCGAATCCATTACAATAATATACTTGTTATGAACTCAACATGTCACTTGTGAGAATTGAACGTTGGTGAGGAGCATAACAATCATTCCTCCCAACTACCCGAGCTAAAGTCGATCAACACTTTTATTTTGGAATATAGTCACGATAATGTATAATTATCTAGTATAGATGTTAAGTGTGGATAGAATTCAACTCAAATTTATAATAATAATAGTAAAAATCTAATTTAAGGTTATTACATCAAGAGTAACGAAGTGCATATACAATCTAGTATGATAGAGACATTGTCACGTTTATCACATGGACAATATTTACATGTTGGCTTAAAAAAATTACAATACTTACAATAAATAATATCAATTCTATATGTTAGTCAAATAAATATATAGACAAAAATAAAAATGTCTATATATGTATGAAAGAAAGAGATTTGATATGTACACCTAATATAAGCATTGTTATATAGAGAAAGAAAACGAGATATACCAAATTTACACATAAATAGAAATATCAAAGACATGATAGTTACATAGAAATAGTCTTACCCCTCTTTTCATTTGCATCTAGATCCATCTTAAATAATGAAAAAATGTACATCTTAAAACATTTGATCCCTTTCGATCCTTAATATATCCAAAGTTAAGATGAATCTATGCTAGTAGCTTAGTTAGATGCCAAATTAACATATACAACCTTCTTGCTTGTGGGACAAAGGACTCTCTGCGTGCAATGATTTGACTATTTAGCTTACAGAGGTATATGTTTGCATAAAGTCATCTTTAGCTATTAAACTTAGAAGGATAAAAAAATCTAGACACAATTTATAGGTGCTTAAAATATCAAAACTTAAAATGGATGTAGGAATGATTTATTTGATTGGCACACACACATGTGGTTGTTTTTTTCTCTTTCAAATTATGGATTTAATTTAATTTTTTTTCATTTTAGTTTATTAACATTATCCTATGTTACACATCTTATTTATATTGGCTTGTAGATTGCATCTCACTTCTTTCAATGCAATCAACTCGAAGATACTACTACTTACAATTTCTTAGATTTCTTAGTTTGTAAGGATGAGTGTTTCATATCAACCTTTCTTACCTCGTCATTGTTTAATTGATGAAAGGATGTTATAAAGTAGAAAATTTATGGGATTGGGTGTTTTTGAATAATAATGACCACAAGTAAAGAACTATGGAAAATAATGGTTTAGATATCAAATATGGGCTAATAATACATGCACTAGTTCTTGTTAATGTTATACTTAGCATAGGTACGAGTCAAACACATATCAAACGTTGGCCTCTGTGTACATTAAACACTTACAAAATATGTAAATGGCCTAAAAATGCCACATGTTAGTGGAGGTCGTAGTATCCAGCAATATTGTATGCTTTGAAAGGAAGCTGAGGTGATTAATACACACATTTCCTGCACTAACTAATGATAGAAGAATATGCATAAAAAATTAAACAAACATTTGCAGATGATAAGTAGAAAACAAATGAAAGAAATAACAAACCATTACACAATGATTTCCTGGGGAAAACCCTCTCAGGAGAAAAAATTCACACTCTAAAGCACACTCAATGTATTATTCAACAACTAAATGGTTACAATACATTACAAAGTCTCTATGCTCTCAACAAGAGTGTTTAGCAGTAGCATGAGAGTTCCAGAGAAATTTCGACGGCACAATAATAAGTTAAAACCCACTCATTTTTTTCCTCCAACCCTAGCACTCAATAAATAGGCATAACAACACCATAAACCATTTATTGTTTTCCAATTCTACATGTTGGAAACCACCAACAATTAATTGGCCAACTTCTATCGCTTAACATTCATTTCCTGCTAGCGATTTGGATTTATTATGTGCCACTACTCAACATTTATTCCTCGATATTGCTCAATATTTATTACTCGCTCCACTACATGACTACATAGTGTATGACACACTTGTCCCAACATTTTCCCACTTGCCATATACCATGCAAGAGTATAAGGGAGAATGCATCAAATTGTGCGCTAATTGCTAAGGGACATAAGTCCCATAGACTTACAACACCACTTGAATTTATCTATGCTCATTGGTTTCATCAATGCATTTGCAACATTTTGCAAAGAGTTAACTTTGTCTAGTATCACTTTCCATCCTCTACCATGTCCCTAATGAAATGGTATTGGATATCTATATGATTTGTCTTCTCATGAAAGATCATGTTCTTAGCCAAACAAATGACACTATTGCTATCACACTGAATTGTAATAGCTCTCTGACTTAGCCCTGCTTCTTACCACAGTTTCACAAGCCAAATGGCCTCCTTATAAGCATGAGTATTTGCCATGTAGTATGCCTCTATAGTGGACAAAGTGACCACAACTTGTCACTTGCTTATCCAACTTACTACCCTACCAAAGAATCGAAACACACATCCACTCATAGATGTCCTTTTATCTACATCCCCTGCCCAATCAAAATCCACGTAACCTTATATATCCATTGAGTGTGGGTCCCCTAAAACATCACTATGATAGCAAATGGAATTCAAAAGTACCTTGTAAATACTCAAAGAGCCTCTTCACTGCAGCCCAATGTTCACATCCATGATTAGCCGTGAATCGACTCAAGACTCACACTACTTGGGAAATGTCTAGTCTAATACAAACCATAAGACTCATCAAACTACCAACTACACTATCATAAGGAAAAAAAGTCATATCCTCCATCTCTATGGGTGTCATAGGACACTGTGCAACTGAAATCTTAGTTCCCATATAAATCATAACACTCAATGGTATGCAATTTTCCACACAAAAACATTATAACATAGAGTTTATATACTTAGTATGGCTCAACCAAAGCTTTCTATTTTCTCTATCTCTTTTGATATCAAATCCTAAGATATATTTTGTAGGCCCCAAGTCCTTCATATAAAATTGTGTTGAAAGCTAAGACTTGAAATCATGAATCACATTCTTATTGTTACCAAATATTAACATATTATCTATGTATAGAGTGATAGCAAGGAAATGACCACTATCATGTTTGTAGTATGCACAATGGTATGATTTGGATCTCAAAAATCCCAATCCCAACACAAAAGAATCAAACTTTTGATACCACATCTTAGGAGACTGTATAAAAGCTTTTTTAATTTGCAAACCAATGGCTCTTTACCTTTTTGATGTAATGCTCTAGTTGTGTTATATAAATCTCCACTTTCAAGTCACCATGTAGGAATGTTGTTTTCACATCCATCTATTTTATCTATAAATCAAAAGTGGATGCTATAGATAATAGGAACCTAATAGATGTTAACTTAGCAATTTGGGAAATGATATGACCAAAATCTATCCCCTCAACTTGGGAATATCCTTTCCTAACCAACCTTACCTTATACTTTTCAACATTACCATCTAAACCAATATTCCCTTTTAACACCCATTTACATCCAATGGGTTTTTTTTTCCATTAGACAATGGTACCAAGCCCCATGTATTATTCTTTCTAAGTGAAACCATCTCCTCATCCAAGGCCAATCTCTAGGACTCGTTATCTTCCATATCCATTGCCTCTTTCATATTTCTAGGCTCACCGATGTTAGCAAATAAAGAAAATATACATCTAAAAGCATATGGACTATATTATACCTATCTAGTTTCCCTTATTTACTGAGTGGAACTCCTTAAAGTTTGAGGTGGAGTTTCGTCCTCCTCTTTCGAACCCTCTGAACCCTCCTCCTCATCAATTCCACCATGAAATTCTTGTTCATTTTCTAGTTCATATTTCTTGATCTTGGGTGGCAGTTGAACCAATGACTTCTTCTCATCCTCTTCTTGATGTACCACCATGGGAGAAGGACTAAATTCTTTGAAAATATCATTCGTGCTATAATTTTTTTTTCTAACCACAGGATCCCAAAGGTTATACCCTTTCACACCAATGCCATAACCAATGAATATACATTTCATGGCCTTGTTATCCAACTTTGATCGCTTCTCCTTAGACACATGAGCATATGCCTCACAACAAAAAACATGAAGATGTGAAGTGAGGGATTCTTGCATGTCTAGACCTCCACATGGGTCTTATCCATGAGAGTTGATGTTGGAGACCTGTTAATCACGTAACATGAAGTAGAAACTACTTCTACCCATAAATTCTTCTTAGGCTCGCTCCACTAAGCATACTCCTAACTCTCTTCATTAATGTTATATTCATTCATTATGAAACTCCATTCGGGTATATGGAGTTGTCTTATGTATTTCAATGCCATTCTCATTACAAAACTCATCAAACTCTACATAACAAAATTCACTGCTATTATCGATCCTCAACACCTTAATCTTCCTACCAGTATGATTTTCCAAGAGATATTTAAACTCACACTGACTAAAAACCTCATATTTATTTCTAAGAAAATATCCCCATGTTCTTCTAGAATAATCGCCAACAAATGACACATAATACAAGGTCTTGGAAATCGAAGGAACTTTAACTCAACCAAATACATCATGATGAATTAAGTCCAACAACCCAGAAGATTTGTGAGAACTAGAATAAAATTGAACACAATTTTGTTTTCCATATATGCAATGCTCACAAAAATCAAATTCAAGAGCACAATCATTCAATCCATCTACACGATTTTTGTTTTTTAAGGCCCATAAACCCTTCTCACCTATACAGACCAATCTTTAGTGCCATATTATTGTCTTCTTTCCAGATAACTTGATTTCTAAAGAAAGAGATTGTTTAGGTACCCAAAAGCGTGACCATCAGAAGTAGATATAGGTTTTGATTATGAAGGTAGATCTTACAAATGTCTCTGAAATAGAGATTGAAGAACTATTACATTGAATAGTGCATGCATCAATATAGAAAAAAGTGCCCGCACAAACACCCTCAACAGGCACCATAGCTCCTCAAACCATCTTACACCCTTATCCGAGAAAGCAACCTACACACCTACATCATTAAATTTACTTATTGACTTGGAATGTGAAAAAATCCATTGATCCCCTTCACTATGCCATCAAGGAATCTAATTCAGACTATACCACGACAAACTATGTTGAGAGGAGAGTTGTGACCGAGGTATACCATCCCACCATCATATTTATCATACATGAAAACTAGTGCCAAAGGGAAGTCACATGGAAGGAAGATCCAAATTATATTAACCATGCACTTTGGCCTGCATGGGTTGCCAAACCTACAACAAAGGCATCTCCACCATCTGTTGAGAAGATTTTTCAGACTCATCATCAAAATCATTATTTTCCTCCTCCTTCTTCTTTTTCTCTTCCTTCTAGTCTCTTTTGAAATGCCTGACCTTGCCACAGTTCAAAATTTTTGCCTTGGACTTTCTAGGAGATTTAGGTCTCCCACGAGATTTGGGTTTACGCCTTTCTCTCTTCTTGCCTTTCTCCTTCAATATTCCATGAACAACCAATGCCTCATTGGTGGATTCAATCATTTTTTGCCTCACCTTCTTTGAGAGTAAAGTAAGCACAACCTCATCAAATATCAATGTCTTTACAATGCTTCTAATGGCCATTAGCATGTTCTCCCATGAATATGGAAAATAACACAAAAGGGTCATATCAAAATCCTTCTCATCCATCTTTAGTCCAACTAAGATCAATTGCTTCGAAATAAGATTAATGCATTCTGGTGCTCAACTACAAAATCACAATCACCCATTCTCAAGGCAAACAACGTTTTCCACAGAAAAGTTTATTAACCAAGGATTTAACTTTATACAAATCCCCCAACTTCTTCTAGAGAGTTATTGTGGTTTTTTCTTCAAAAAAATTCAATAATATTGAATCAAAAAAATATCCTAATAAGGGTTCTCACCTTTCTCTTCAACACCACCCACTCTTAATCTTTCATACCGATGGGTTTGGTTCTAGACACTGCAACCCATACATCTCAATCTACAAGAATATCCTCCATCTTAAGAGTCCACAACTGAAACTTAGTGACATTAACCTTCTAATATAGACGTGCTCACCATTTTCCTGCAACAAGATTTCAATCTATGCAAGCCCCCACTCAAACCAAGATTAAATAAAAAACCCTTGTCCCTAACACCTTAGATCTGAGGTGATCAAGCTCCAATGCCAAATGAAATGAAGCAGAGGCGTGGAATATGCTTCCTACAATAACCAACGAAAGAAGAATGTGTATAAAACTTTAAACAAACAGTTGCAGATGATAGGCATAAAACAAATGAAAGAAATAACAAACCATTACTCAACAATTTATTGGGGAAAACCCTTCCAGAAGAAACACTCCACACTCTAGAGCAACCTCAATGTATTATTCAACAACCAATTGGTTACAATACATTGTAGAGTCTTCGTGCTCTCAAGAAGACTGTTCAATAACAACATAAGGATTTAAAAGAAATTTCGACAACGTAACAATAAGTTAAAACTCACATAATGTTATCCTCCAACCCTAACACTTAATAAATGGTCATAACAAAACCATAAACCATGTATGGTTTTCCAATTCCACATTCTAGAAACCACCAACAATTAATTAGCCAATTGTTGTTGCTTAGCATTCATTGTTTGCTAGTGATCTACATTTATTTCTTTCCACTACTTAATATTTTTTTTTGTAAGTAGGTATCTATATTAACTATGGACAAAATTTACATATATGCAGCCATGAGAGGCCATGTTGTTCTAGACCGACAAAGACCATGGCATTCTCTTGGGCATAAAACCACCAAAAATAAAAAATATGCTTGCCCTTGAGGAGAAACCAAGCTTTGTTATGCAGCAACTAAGTTAAAAGATTAAAACCAAATTTCCTATCATGTCCTTGTTTATCAAGACCGTTCATTATAAAAAATAGAAAACACAATAAAAGCCTAAAAACTGAGTAGCGGAAATCACTGGCCAAGCAGAACCTGGGAGTAGGTGGGACCTGTAGTTCCTCTTCAGGTAGCCACATATGAGCTTAGAGGACCCACAGGGTTCCCCGTCAGAGGGATGAAGGTACCTCCATGGCGTCTAGCTAGCCAGGTAACCACCTCAAGCAAATAGGCGTTCTGGATCTCCAAGGCTTCCAATCTACTTTTTAGCTGGCGAAAGTCCACTGCTTAGTATTTATTCCCTACTATTGCTCAACATTTATTACTTGCTCCACTACAAGACTGCATGGTGTATGACACACCTATCCCAACATGCTTAACATTTGGTACTTTTATAAGAGATTAACATTACATGTGCCCCACATCACCATTTCACCTTCAACTACATTGCATGTTTGTACGATGAATCTTAAAAAAATATCAATGTAGTCAAATGTACAATGTTTGAACATAGAGATTTTGTAAGGAAACATTTACTCCTTTAATATTAGCACAACATACACAAGATAGCGTAGTGGAAGACACTATTAGTAGTGATTATTATTACTAGCTCGTTCATCTCTTGCACACATTGTTCATTTTCTTTTGTTCTAGAGGGTTGCTTTCTTGCTTTTTAGCTACAGAGTAAGAAAAACAAAGGAAGGTCAGAGTGAGTCAAGTAGACATTCAATGAGTTTGTTTGTGATCGAGGTGGATATTGGTGGGTACCCACCTCTTCCATTAACTGATAACGGTTCCTCATCTTGGTAGTTTTCCCACTATTTTCCAGTTCCTGAATTTCTAACATGTTTTTTAGGCCCTAAATAGTGTTTTTTTGCTCTACGATGAATTAGGGTTGTCATGGCATGCCTAATCCTTAACTAAAATTGTTTTTCTCATTAATATCTTTTCAATGGGCTATTGTGACCCCAAATATAGTTTATATATGCAAGTTGCAACCCGAGGAAGTTGACATATCAACTAGACTCCTTAAGGCCCACATTCCTTTTGCCACTTCATCTCCTAGGGTTAGGGTTTTGAATTTTTAGGGTTTTTTCCTCTGAGGGTTTAGTACTTTATAATAAAAGAAAAATTTAAGCCTCTTGTAATGTTCTTATTACGAATGAGTGTAGCCAACACCTCTCTCCTGAAAGATAAGCTACCACCATTCTATCTAGTTTGTATGGATTTGCATTTCAAAGTCTTTTCCTATTTCATTTATTAATAGAATTTGGTTTTCATTGTATTACTATGCTCTCTGCAATATTTATGTGTCAATTTCCATTACATTCCTACCTTTCTTTTGGTTCTCTATACAATCCATATTAGTGGTGTCAGAACAATCTACACTTTATTATTTCTGGATGCATGTCCATGACGAGGTTAGGGTACAGAGAGTTGGGTCTCGAAGTAATTTCGCTTGGGGAAGACCACTATTACCGACAAAAGTGGCCTCCCATGGTAGATAAAAATGGATATGACGAAGCAAGTGATACTATCAAGTTGTTGCTTGAGGAATCCCTTGCATGACATATGAATGAGATGATGGAGAATTTCACCCAGATCGTTCAATGACTGGCAACGGTAGTTAAGACACCTTCAACAAGAAACCATTTCATAGGTGTGACACCCTTCAAGGTACATGTTAACTTTGACATTCCTCTATTTGAAGGAAAGATAGATGCAAATGCTTTATTTAAATGGTTAAATCCATAGAGAGTTGGAACTCTGTTCAAAATTTTATGGACATCAAAAATATCACCTTTGTGCTCCTTAAGGCCCTTCCCCGTGTCAAAGATTGGTGGGAAAGTTACCGAGAGAGACATGACAAAGATGAGTCTATGAAATTTAGAACATAACCAACTTGGGTGGCTTTTATTGATGCCCTCAAGGATGTATTTTACCTTGTTGGAAACTATGATGACCATTACATGAGATGGACAACTCTACATCAAAAGAGAGACCAAATGGTGTCGAAGTACACCAATATATTCCATACCTTGCGCTCAAATATGGGTATCAGAGACTCTGAGTGGAACCTGGTATTGATGTACCACAATGGCCTACACAAGTACATCCAAACAAAGATGGATTTTTCGACATCTCCTCAATAAGAGCTTCTTATTGATATGTTGTCAAAATCAAAAAGAAATTTAAGTAGAGGAATAAGCATGAATTTAGGTGTATAAATTTGTTGCAACAAAACCATGGTAAAGGTTGCCTTAACTCACATAACGGAGGACATAGCAAGACAACCAACCTCAAGACAACCAGTCCAAGATATAGGAAAATAAGGGTAACAATAAGGTGAAGAAGGATGCTGGAAAGTGGTGTGAGTTCTCGTTGATGTGTTTTCCCGACACCCATCAACTAAGTGATTGGGGTAAATATACGAACCTATGTTTCTTTCAAAAGGAGACCATTTTTTTTTCAAATTTTGAAAGTGCCAATACCCTTCACCTATTGATCATGAAGAATTTAGAATCAGTGTTGCGATTCTTCTTCCTGTAAGGCCAATAAGGATGGATTTTATTTTGAACATAATTGAAGAAAAGAAAAAGGAAATTGTTTATGTCTATATTCTCACTGAATAGCCCTATGTCTCAGCTTCATCCAACATTTTACGAAATCTAAAACAAAGGTCATATGCCCAAGATATGCCAATTTTCTCCCACTTCTGTTGCTCCATACTTAGTCATTTTTCCCTTACTTTCCATACTTAGCCATTTCCTCACCCCACACTTAGTCCTTTTCCTCATTTCCCTTCCTCTTTACTCTCCATATTTCCTCATTTTCCTTCCTCTCTACTCTCTACACTTCCACACTTAGTCATTTTTTTACTATCCATACTCTCCATACTTAGTCATTTTCATTATTAACCATACTTTATACTACTACCCATCCTCCATACTTAGTCATTTTTTATGAATGTGGATGCGGGAGCCCATACCCTCATTTCCACCTTCTACCCCTAACCCTGCAACCCACATTTTCACAATACTCAATTTGCACCTCCATTTTCACATTATCCAAATTGCACCCTCATGACTTTGTCATTTTATTGAGTCTTACTTTTGAATTCAGATGCGTAGCCCATACCCTCATTTCCACCTTCCACTCCTAAACCCGCAACCCACATTTCCGTAATACTCAATTTGCACTTCCCATTTCTGCATTAGCCAAATTTCACCCTCACGACTTAGTTATTTTATTGAGTTTTACACTTATTTTTTATTGAGTCGTATACTTAGTTTATTTTTTACTTTTGAATGCGGATGTGAGAGCCCATCTATTTCTACGTAGTTATATTTTTCAATTTTATTATTTCATGAAATTATTCATTATATTCCTATTTTTTATCCCTTTCCCCATTCTTTGGCATATTGGGACATGTGGTAGTGATGCAGACCTACAATATTGGGACACGTGGCAGTGATGTGGACCTACCATATTAGGACACATGGCTATGAGGTGGACCTATTGCTAGGTGTCACGTGGTAGTGAGGCGGACCTATACCTGGGTGGCACGTGGTAGTGAGGTGGACATATCAAATTGTGACATGTGGCAATGAAGTGGACCTACCCCGGGTGACACTTGGATGATATTTATTGGACACACATATGACTAGACAAGTGATTTGGCATGATCACTGGGTGATGAGGTGATAACCAAAATCTATAATATGCACAAGCTACACAAGGTTCCATAGTTCTCTTTTCACAAAAAAATAATACGGGGATGCATTTTTCTTATAAAAAAGATATGAGAACTATTCTGCAATGCATGTGGGATAAATAGGGCAGACTAACAATTCAAGGGCTCAAAATTCACATGGATAAACCAATGGTTGTTGAGTATCTATCTTCCGGAGGCCATAAAGTTTGATCCTAATGTCCAAATTTGGAAAACGAGTGCTCGTTGGAAAGGTAGAGACAAGAAGAACACTTTGGAATTAATTTCCATGGTCGAAATCATGACTATCATTCCCTTCAAGTTAAATTGCATTCGAGACTATTTTCTAGCTTGACAACTAATTATGTTTGGAAAATTATTTCTTAAGAGAAATTTCTTTGATTCTAAAGTGGGTCCCAGTTGATGGCACGAATATCTAAGTTCATATCTACAAAGGGGTAAATAAATCCCTAATTCTAGCCCTAAAGAAGCTTCAAGAATATTTTAAAAGAAGAGGTGAAAGGCATTCAAGGGGTTGGTTGTTGTTGGTAGTCAAGAGTTTTTTTAGTGGTGGAGAGTTTGTGACATCGTTTTCAATTACTTCCTAATTAACTTAGTGAACAACTGAAGAGTTGCACATTTAATTGTCAATCCGAGGTCGTATCTTACTGATTAACTGTCATGCACCGAACATGCAAGAGTAGTGTTGTTTTTGTTAAAGAGTTGTAGTAATTTTAATGTCAGAGATCAAGGATTCAAGATACTTAATCAAGTCACCAAACTATACTATTTCCCGAGTTGCAGAAAAATAAAGATCACGCTTCCAGGAAAGAAAAGTCACATCTGTGGAAATTAAATCACCCTTGCAGAAAGTAAATCACACTTGCTGAAATTAAATCAAGCTCGTGAAAAGTAAATCACACTTACATAATTTAAATCACACTTGTAGAAAGTAAATCACACTTGCAGAAATTAAATCACACTGGAAGAAAGGAAATCACTCTCGCGGAAAGTAAAATCATGCTATGATCTATTGGTGACTTTCTCAAGTATAATAATTATCTTGTTTTGTTGTAACAATTACATGTTCGCACATTCAACAACAATTCAATATAATATCAATCCCAAACTGCTGAAGACTAAAGCTATCACAAGTTAGAAAGCAAACAAAATAAAGTGTAGCTACAAGTGGAGTCGCAGCAATGGAGTTGCATCGTGAAAGAAATCACAGCAACCCAAGTTGCATAATCGAACCTTCAATATGAAGGAAATTACACCGATGTGAGTTGCAACAACAAGAGCTGTAGTAGCACATGCGATTATAAACTCATAGAAATTGAATCAACGCTAAATTGTAGTTTAAAATTGCAGAATTCTCAACACTAGGAAATTAAATATTAATCGCACATGAATTGCAAGTATTGTTCTACGAAATATGGAATTGCAGCATACTGAGAAATAAAACAATCGTGGAATCAAACAAACATAATTGAAATGCTAGATCCTACTTTGTAATATACATGCAATACCTGACTAAGGAGGGGGCCCTACCCCCTTAGACAAGGCACTGATATACAAAGTCAAAATAACATGAATGTTCAACACACCATTACACGTATGTGAAGAATAAATGGAATTATATTGCGGAAGTATGAAAGTTACAATAACATCCGAATGCTATTGCTAGAACAATTCTTCCTCCCTAGCTCAAGGGAGCTAGGGTGTTTATATAGTACAACTAATCTCTAAAGTAAAACAAAGGGACAGATGGACAACAATGAGAATCCACTGTTCATTTGTTTACATTGCCAAAGTTTAGTAAGAATCAAGCATGTGATGACTCAGATCAGTTGAGCGACAATTTGTAGGAAAACCAATTTCTCTTTTGGTTGTCCACTTTCCTCTTGTCTCTTTCCCATGTGAGGATTGTTTCCTAACTATGGACTGTAGTGTTGATTGTTGTGTTGGCAGAATTTGTACTCGAAATTGTAGCAATGGTATACTCAGAGTCGTGACAATGGAGAGTGCACTTGGATTTGCAGCAGTTGTCCGGAGTTGCAACAACAAAGAGTGCACTTAGAGTTGCAACAGTTGGCTTGTGCCTGGAATGGTAGCAACAAAGAGTATGCTTGGAGTTGCAACAGTTGGATTGTGCCCAGAATTGTAACAACATAGAGTGATTGCAACTACTGTATTACTCATGTGTAGCAACATTAGTACATGAAAGTAGCAAGTTCCTTTAAGAATTATGCAGGAATAGCGTATAAATGGCATATGGAGAAAGATTCGTGCCTTAATGAAAAGTGAGGAAAAATTGGATAAGGAAAGTATAAAAAATGAAATGATCAATGGAAAATGGTAAGCAAAAAGGTATTAGACGGGTGCTGAAAGTATGCCAATTTAGGCACCCGTCATTAGTTTCAAGAAACAAGTTTTGTCTTTCCAAGATTTTGTGAATTAGCCTGCTAAAATTTCTTCCGCATATTTATTTTTGCTTGATTCTTTATATCAATTTTTCCATGTATGTTTAGCAACATGAAGATTTGAGTCTAATCAACTCTTTCTCTAAATTCTTCTAGTCATTCCTCATGATATTTAAGGTCCAGAGGAGCAAAATCCCTTATTGTAAAAAACAAATGTAGTTTAATACAATTTATTTAATTGTCATTGGGATCTTGTTAAGGTTGTTTCAACCCTCTTGTTTCAGACATTGTTAAACTTGTTACATTTGGGATATTATTATTTATTTCTCCCAAAAGAACTATTCAAGGCATTACCTTAGTGATTTCTCAGACTTTGAGTCTAAAGTATGAGATTTCAAATGTGTGTCTATCAAAATTGTTTTTGAGTTGTAATGAAGTGATCATGATAAGCTCTTTGATGATATGTTCATTTTACTTTTCTTTCATCTTGCAAAGTCATAGCTAATTCTAGGTTCACATTATTTTAAAAGGAAGGTAAAATATCTGTTGCAAGAAGACTCCAATCTTTGTAGATACAAATCTTTGTAGACACATTTATTTCTTTTTCTTGAATGATATGATATGCTTGATATGTACATATGTGTATACGAGTTTGTACACATGTATATAAGAGCTTGTACATCTGTATATAATAGTTTTATGGAAGATTTGTCGGGGTTTTCTATTACATGCATCTAAAATAAGAAGAAGAATGTTCCATATATCAAGAAAGAGGAGTACCACCTTTATAAAAATGCAGGAGGATTTATCCTCATGATGTTATCTTAAAGACCTAAAATAGTCTTTTAGATCAAAAATTTCAAAAAATCCCCTGACACAACACTGATGACTGCCACTTCAAAATAATCATTGTTGATCGAGATGAAAGAAAATGAATTGGACTCTAGTCCAGACTCTAATTTGGAGAAAGATAAGGGAAAGTAGATAATTGATGCAAAACCCAATGCTACCATCACAACAAAAAAGATCCATCCATAAGAGTTAGAGGAGCCCAAGGAGGGGGGGGCGTCTCTTCTATTCATAGATGTGGGTGAAGGGGACTCCACTACATTTCATAGTTGACAACAATAGCCAAAATAACCTGATATTGGATGATGTTATGAAGATATTGAAGCTATCGATGATGCCACCCCCAAAACAATACACCATCAAATTTTTGAACCAGGGATGAGACATCCACATCAACCAACAATTTCACCTATCGTATGACATCAAGCCCTTAAAAGATGATGTATTTTGTGATGTTGCCCCACTTGAATTTTATGATGTTCTTTTAGAACAACCCTATATGTGGGAAAACCATGTTGTTTATGAGTCTAGGCCTCATAGTGTCATTGTTACTTTGGGATTCCAACTCTGTAGGGTTCCATAGATAGTTTTGAGTATTGCAGTTTCCTTGATCTCGACAAAGCAGTGTTGAAAGGTAATCTCTAACATCAAAAAATTTGTCCTCATCATGGTTTAGTCAGAAGTTGAACTGAAGGTCACTGTGACTGCCACCATCTCACCATAAGGCATCTCTACACAACAGAAGCAGATGGAAAATATTGTAGAGGAATATAGAGATATCTTCGCTTCACCTACGGAGGTGCCTCTGCAATGTCAACTCAAAAATCCAATTGACTTGATACCTAGTGCTCCTTTACCTAATGACCACATTCGTCCAACCTCCTCACCTTGTTGGAGCCCAATTGTATTGGAGTACAAGAAGGACGGGACATGGCGACTTTATATTGATTATAGAGCCCTGAACAAAATCATTGTAAAGAACCAATACCCAATCCCTCATATTGACGATCTTCTTGAGCAACTTAAGAGTGTCGAGTTATTTAGTAAGATTGATCTAAATTTAATCTACCACCAGGTTTCAATTGAACAAACTGATGTATGGAAGATAATATTTGAGTCTAAATAAGTCCTTTTTGAGTGGTTGGTCATGCCTTTTGGCAAGACTAATGCTACAACAACATTCATGAGGATGATGAATGATATCTTGTGGTTGTTCACAATCTCTTTTGTCATTGTATATTTGGATGACATCCTCATCTTCAACAAAAATTGGGTAGAACATTTGCAACACTTTCAACGGAACCAGAGCACCCTGCGACAACAAAATTTATATACCGATATAAAGAAATGATCATTTGGCATGCAAAGAATTTAGCGTGTAGGATACATCGTGGATGAACATGGGGTGCATGTGGACCTAACCAAGATCCAAATCATTCGTGATTGGCCAATACTGATGACTCTAACATAGCTCCACAACTTCTTGGGCCTTGCCAACTTCTACCATAGGTTTGTGTTGGGGTTCTCTTATGTCGCTTGGCCCTTAAGCCAAGTGACCAAGGGTGGAGCTAAAGCCAATTTTTCCTAGTTTGAGTCACAATAGAAA
>ML776603.1:56307-77532 GCA_009831015.1 Picea engelmannii
CATATCAACCTTTCTTACCTCGTCATTGTTTAATTGATGAAAGGATGTTATAAAGTAGAAAATTTATGGGATTGGGTGTTTTTGAATAATAATGACCACAAGTAAAGAACTATGGAAAATAATGGTTTAGATATCAAATATGGGCTAATAATACATGCACTAGTTCTTGTTAATGTTATACTTAGCATAGGTACGAGTCAAACACATATCAAACGTTGGCCTCTGTGTACATTAAACACTTACAAAATATGTAAATGGCCTAAAAATGCCACATGTTAGTGGAGGTCGTAGTATCCAGCAATATTGTATGCTTTGAAAGGAAGCTGAGGTGATTAATACACACATTTCCTGCACTAACTAATGATAGAAGAATATGCATAAAAAATTAAACAAACATTTGCAGATGATAAGTAGAAAACAAATGAAAGAAATAACAAACCATTACACAATGATTTCCTGGGGAAAACCCTCTCAGGAGAAAAAATTCACACTCTAAAGCACACTCAATGTATTATTCAACAACTAAATGGTTACAATACATTACAAAGTCTCTATGCTCTCAACAAGAGTGTTTAGCAGTAGCATGAGAGTTCCAGAGAAATTTCGACGGCACAATAATAAGTTAAAACCCACTCATTTTTTTCCTCCAACCCTAGCACTCAATAAATAGGCATAACAACACCATAAACCATTTATTGTTTTCCAATTCTACATGTTGGAAACCACCAACAATTAATTGGCCAACTTCTATCGCTTAACATTCATTTCCTGCTAGCGATTTGGATTTATTATGTGCCACTACTCAACATTTATTCCTCGATATTGCTCAATATTTATTACTCGCTCCACTACATGACTACATAGTGTATGACACACTTGTCCCAACATTTTCCCACTTGCCATATACCATGCAAGAGTATAAGGGAGAATGCATCAAATTGTGCGCTAATTGCTAAGGGACATAAGTCCCATAGACTTACAACACCACTTGAATTTATCTATGCTCATTGGTTTCATCAATGCATTTGCAACATTTTGCAAAGAGTTAACTTTGTCTAGTATCACTTTCCATCCTCTACCATGTCCCTAATGAAATGGTATTGGATATCTATATGATTTGTCTTCTCATGAAAGATCATGTTCTTAGCCAAACAAATGACACTATTGCTATCACACTGAATTGTAATAGCTCTCTGACTTAGCCCTGCTTCTTACCACAGTTTCACAAGCCAAATGGCCTCCTTATAAGCATGAGTATTTGCCATGTAGTATGCCTCTATAGTGGACAAAGTGACCACAACTTGTCACTTGCTTATCCAACTTACTACCCTACCAAAGAATCGAAACACACATCCACTCATAGATGTCCTTTTATCTACATCCCCTGCCCAATCAAAATCCACGTAACCTTATATATCCATTGAGTGTGGGTCCCCTAAAACATCACTATGATAGCAAATGGAATTCAAAAGTACCTTGTAAATACTCAAAGAGCCTCTTCACTGCAGCCCAATGTTCACATCCATGATTAGCCGTGAATCGACTCAAGACTCACACTACTTGGGAAATGTCTAGTCTAATACAAACCATAAGACTCATCAAACTACCAACTACACTATCATAAGGAAAAAAAGTCATATCCTCCATCTCTATGGGTGTCATAGGACACTGTGCAACTGAAATCTTAGTTCCCATATAAATCATAACACTCAATGGTATGCAATTTTCCACACAAAAACATTATAACATAGAGTTTATATACTTAGTATGGCTCAACCAAAGCTTTCTATTTTCTCTATCTCTTTTGATATCAAATCCTAAGATATATTTTGTAGGCCCCAAGTCCTTCATATAAAATTGTGTTGAAAGCTAAGACTTGAAATCATGAATCACATTCTTATTGTTACCAAATATTAACATATTATCTATGTATAGAGTGATAGCAAGGAAATGACCACTATCATGTTTGTAGTATGCACAATGGTATGATTTGGATCTCAAAAATCCCAATCCCAACACAAAAGAATCAAACTTTTGATACCACATCTTAGGAGACTGTATAAAAGCTTTTTTAATTTGCAAACCAATGGCTCTTTACCTTTTTGATGTAATGCTCTAGTTGTGTTATATAAATCTCCACTTTCAAGTCACCATGTAGGAATGTTGTTTTCACATCCATCTATTTTATCTATAAATCAAAAGTGGATGCTATAGATAATAGGAACCTAATAGATGTTAACTTAGCAATTTGGGAAATGATATGACCAAAATCTATCCCCTCAACTTGGGAATATCCTTTCCTAACCAACCTTACCTTATACTTTTCAACATTACCATCTAAACCAATATTCCCTTTTAACACCCATTTACATCCAATGGGTTTTTTTTTCCATTAGACAATGGTACCAAGCCCCATGTATTATTCTTTCTAAGTGAAACCATCTCCTCATCCAAGGCCAATCTCTAGGACTCGTTATCTTCCATATCCATTGCCTCTTTCATATTTCTAGGCTCACCGATGTTAGCAAATAAAGAAAATATACATCTAAAAGCATATGGACTATATTATACCTATCTAGTTTCCCTTATTTACTGAGTGGAACTCCTTAAAGTTTGAGGTGGAGTTTCGTCCTCCTCTTTCGAACCCTCTGAACCCTCCTCCTCATCAATTCCACCATGAAATTCTTGTTCATTTTCTAGTTCATATTTCTTGATCTTGGGTGGCAGTTGAACCAATGACTTCTTCTCATCCTCTTCTTGATGTACCACCATGGGAGAAGGACTAAATTCTTTGAAAATATCATTCGTGCTATAATTTTTTTTTCTAACCACAGGATCCCAAAGGTTATACCCTTTCACACCAATGCCATAACCAATGAATATACATTTCATGGCCTTGTTATCCAACTTTGATCGCTTCTCCTTAGACACATGAGCATATGCCTCACAACAAAAAACATGAAGATGTGAAGTGAGGGATTCTTGCATGTCTAGACCTCCACATGGGTCTTATCCATGAGAGTTGATGTTGGAGACCTGTTAATCACGTAACATGAAGTAGAAACTACTTCTACCCATAAATTCTTCTTAGGCTCGCTCCACTAAGCATACTCCTAACTCTCTTCATTAATGTTATATTCATTCATTATGAAACTCCATTCGGGTATATGGAGTTGTCTTATGTATTTCAATGCCATTCTCATTACAAAACTCATCAAACTCTACATAACAAAATTCACTGCTATTATCGATCCTCAACACCTTAATCTTCCTACCAGTATGATTTTCCAAGAGATATTTAAACTCACACTGACTAAAAACCTCATATTTATTTCTAAGAAAATATCCCCATGTTCTTCTAGAATAATCGCCAACAAATGACACATAATACAAGGTCTTGGAAATCGAAGGAACTTTAACTCAACCAAATACATCATGATGAATTAAGTCCAACAACCCAGAAGATTTGTGAGAACTAGAATAAAATTGAACACAATTTTGTTTTCCATATATGCAATGCTCACAAAAATCAAATTCAAGAGCACAATCATTCAATCCATCTACACGATTTTTGTTTTTTAAGGCCCATAAACCCTTCTCACCTATACAGACCAATCTTTAGTGCCATATTATTGTCTTCTTTCCAGATAACTTGATTTCTAAAGAAAGAGATTGTTTAGGTACCCAAAAGCGTGACCATCAGAAGTAGATATAGGTTTTGATTATGAAGGTAGATCTTACAAATGTCTCTGAAATAGAGATTGAAGAACTATTACATTGAATAGTGCATGCATCAATATAGAAAAAAGTGCCCGCACAAACACCCTCAACAGGCACCATAGCTCCTCAAACCATCTTACACCCTTATCCGAGAAAGCAACCTACACACCTACATCATTAAATTTACTTATTGACTTGGAATGTGAAAAAATCCATTGATCCCCTTCACTATGCCATCAAGGAATCTAATTCAGACTATACCACGACAAACTATGTTGAGAGGAGAGTTGTGACCGAGGTATACCATCCCACCATCATATTTATCATACATGAAAACTAGTGCCAAAGGGAAGTCACATGGAAGGAAGATCCAAATTATATTAACCATGCACTTTGGCCTGCATGGGTTGCCAAACCTACAACAAAGGCATCTCCACCATCTGTTGAGAAGATTTTTCAGACTCATCATCAAAATCATTATTTTCCTCCTCCTTCTTCTTTTTCTCTTCCTTCTAGTCTCTTTTGAAATGCCTGACCTTGCCACAGTTCAAAATTTTTGCCTTGGACTTTCTAGGAGATTTAGGTCTCCCACGAGATTTGGGTTTACGCCTTTCTCTCTTCTTGCCTTTCTCCTTCAATATTCCATGAACAACCAATGCCTCATTGGTGGATTCAATCATTTTTTGCCTCACCTTCTTTGAGAGTAAAGTAAGCACAACCTCATCAAATATCAATGTCTTTACAATGCTTCTAATGGCCATTAGCATGTTCTCCCATGAATATGGAAAATAACACAAAAGGGTCATATCAAAATCCTTCTCATCCATCTTTAGTCCAACTAAGATCAATTGCTTCGAAATAAGATTAATGCATTCTGGTGCTCAACTACAAAATCACAATCACCCATTCTCAAGGCAAACAACGTTTTCCACAGAAAAGTTTATTAACCAAGGATTTAACTTTATACAAATCCCCCAACTTCTTCTAGAGAGTTATTGTGGTTTTTTCTTCAAAAAAATTCAATAATATTGAATCAAAAAAATATCCTAATAAGGGTTCTCACCTTTCTCTTCAACACCACCCACTCTTAATCTTTCATACCGATGGGTTTGGTTCTAGACACTGCAACCCATACATCTCAATCTACAAGAATATCCTCCATCTTAAGAGTCCACAACTGAAACTTAGTGACATTAACCTTCTAATATAGACGTGCTCACCATTTTCCTGCAACAAGATTTCAATCTATGCAAGCCCCCACTCAAACCAAGATTAAATAAAAAACCCTTGTCCCTAACACCTTAGATCTGAGGTGATCAAGCTCCAATGCCAAATGAAATGAAGCAGAGGCGTGGAATATGCTTCCTACAATAACCAACGAAAGAAGAATGTGTATAAAACTTTAAACAAACAGTTGCAGATGATAGGCATAAAACAAATGAAAGAAATAACAAACCATTACTCAACAATTTATTGGGGAAAACCCTTCCAGAAGAAACACTCCACACTCTAGAGCAACCTCAATGTATTATTCAACAACCAATTGGTTACAATACATTGTAGAGTCTTCGTGCTCTCAAGAAGACTGTTCAATAACAACATAAGGATTTAAAAGAAATTTCGACAACGTAACAATAAGTTAAAACTCACATAATGTTATCCTCCAACCCTAACACTTAATAAATGGTCATAACAAAACCATAAACCATGTATGGTTTTCCAATTCCACATTCTAGAAACCACCAACAATTAATTAGCCAATTGTTGTTGCTTAGCATTCATTGTTTGCTAGTGATCTACATTTATTTCTTTCCACTACTTAATATTTTTTTTTGTAAGTAGGTATCTATATTAACTATGGACAAAATTTACATATATGCAGCCATGAGAGGCCATGTTGTTCTAGACCGACAAAGACCATGGCATTCTCTTGGGCATAAAACCACCAAAAATAAAAAATATGCTTGCCCTTGAGGAGAAACCAAGCTTTGTTATGCAGCAACTAAGTTAAAAGATTAAAACCAAATTTCCTATCATGTCCTTGTTTATCAAGACCGTTCATTATAAAAAATAGAAAACACAATAAAAGCCTAAAAACTGAGTAGCGGAAATCACTGGCCAAGCAGAACCTGGGAGTAGGTGGGACCTGTAGTTCCTCTTCAGGTAGCCACATATGAGCTTAGAGGACCCACAGGGTTCCCCGTCAGAGGGATGAAGGTACCTCCATGGCGTCTAGCTAGCCAGGTAACCACCTCAAGCAAATAGGCGTTCTGGATCTCCAAGGCTTCCAATCTACTTTTTAGCTGGCGAAAGTCCACTGCTTAGTATTTATTCCCTACTATTGCTCAACATTTATTACTTGCTCCACTACAAGACTGCATGGTGTATGACACACCTATCCCAACATGCTTAACATTTGGTACTTTTATAAGAGATTAACATTACATGTGCCCCACATCACCATTTCACCTTCAACTACATTGCATGTTTGTACGATGAATCTTAAAAAAATATCAATGTAGTCAAATGTACAATGTTTGAACATAGAGATTTTGTAAGGAAACATTTACTCCTTTAATATTAGCACAACATACACAAGATAGCGTAGTGGAAGACACTATTAGTAGTGATTATTATTACTAGCTCGTTCATCTCTTGCACACATTGTTCATTTTCTTTTGTTCTAGAGGGTTGCTTTCTTGCTTTTTAGCTACAGAGTAAGAAAAACAAAGGAAGGTCAGAGTGAGTCAAGTAGACATTCAATGAGTTTGTTTGTGATCGAGGTGGATATTGGTGGGTACCCACCTCTTCCATTAACTGATAACGGTTCCTCATCTTGGTAGTTTTCCCACTATTTTCCAGTTCCTGAATTTCTAACATGTTTTTTAGGCCCTAAATAGTGTTTTTTTGCTCTACGATGAATTAGGGTTGTCATGGCATGCCTAATCCTTAACTAAAATTGTTTTTCTCATTAATATCTTTTCAATGGGCTATTGTGACCCCAAATATAGTTTATATATGCAAGTTGCAACCCGAGGAAGTTGACATATCAACTAGACTCCTTAAGGCCCACATTCCTTTTGCCACTTCATCTCCTAGGGTTAGGGTTTTGAATTTTTAGGGTTTTTTCCTCTGAGGGTTTAGTACTTTATAATAAAAGAAAAATTTAAGCCTCTTGTAATGTTCTTATTACGAATGAGTGTAGCCAACACCTCTCTCCTGAAAGATAAGCTACCACCATTCTATCTAGTTTGTATGGATTTGCATTTCAAAGTCTTTTCCTATTTCATTTATTAATAGAATTTGGTTTTCATTGTATTACTATGCTCTCTGCAATATTTATGTGTCAATTTCCATTACATTCCTACCTTTCTTTTGGTTCTCTATACAATCCATATTAGTGGTGTCAGAACAATCTACACTTTATTATTTCTGGATGCATGTCCATGACGAGGTTAGGGTACAGAGAGTTGGGTCTCGAAGTAATTTCGCTTGGGGAAGACCACTATTACCGACAAAAGTGGCCTCCCATGGTAGATAAAAATGGATATGACGAAGCAAGTGATACTATCAAGTTGTTGCTTGAGGAATCCCTTGCATGACATATGAATGAGATGATGGAGAATTTCACCCAGATCGTTCAATGACTGGCAACGGTAGTTAAGACACCTTCAACAAGAAACCATTTCATAGGTGTGACACCCTTCAAGGTACATGTTAACTTTGACATTCCTCTATTTGAAGGAAAGATAGATGCAAATGCTTTATTTAAATGGTTAAATCCATAGAGAGTTGGAACTCTGTTCAAAATTTTATGGACATCAAAAATATCACCTTTGTGCTCCTTAAGGCCCTTCCCCGTGTCAAAGATTGGTGGGAAAGTTACCGAGAGAGACATGACAAAGATGAGTCTATGAAATTTAGAACATAACCAACTTGGGTGGCTTTTATTGATGCCCTCAAGGATGTATTTTACCTTGTTGGAAACTATGATGACCATTACATGAGATGGACAACTCTACATCAAAAGAGAGACCAAATGGTGTCGAAGTACACCAATATATTCCATACCTTGCGCTCAAATATGGGTATCAGAGACTCTGAGTGGAACCTGGTATTGATGTACCACAATGGCCTACACAAGTACATCCAAACAAAGATGGATTTTTCGACATCTCCTCAATAAGAGCTTCTTATTGATATGTTGTCAAAATCAAAAAGAAATTTAAGTAGAGGAATAAGCATGAATTTAGGTGTATAAATTTGTTGCAACAAAACCATGGTAAAGGTTGCCTTAACTCACATAACGGAGGACATAGCAAGACAACCAACCTCAAGACAACCAGTCCAAGATATAGGAAAATAAGGGTAACAATAAGGTGAAGAAGGATGCTGGAAAGTGGTGTGAGTTCTCGTTGATGTGTTTTCCCGACACCCATCAACTAAGTGATTGGGGTAAATATACGAACCTATGTTTCTTTCAAAAGGAGACCATTTTTTTTTCAAATTTTGAAAGTGCCAATACCCTTCACCTATTGATCATGAAGAATTTAGAATCAGTGTTGCGATTCTTCTTCCTGTAAGGCCAATAAGGATGGATTTTATTTTGAACATAATTGAAGAAAAGAAAAAGGAAATTGTTTATGTCTATATTCTCACTGAATAGCCCTATGTCTCAGCTTCATCCAACATTTTACGAAATCTAAAACAAAGGTCATATGCCCAAGATATGCCAATTTTCTCCCACTTCTGTTGCTCCATACTTAGTCATTTTTCCCTTACTTTCCATACTTAGCCATTTCCTCACCCCACACTTAGTCCTTTTCCTCATTTCCCTTCCTCTTTACTCTCCATATTTCCTCATTTTCCTTCCTCTCTACTCTCTACACTTCCACACTTAGTCATTTTTTTACTATCCATACTCTCCATACTTAGTCATTTTCATTATTAACCATACTTTATACTACTACCCATCCTCCATACTTAGTCATTTTTTATGAATGTGGATGCGGGAGCCCATACCCTCATTTCCACCTTCTACCCCTAACCCTGCAACCCACATTTTCACAATACTCAATTTGCACCTCCATTTTCACATTATCCAAATTGCACCCTCATGACTTTGTCATTTTATTGAGTCTTACTTTTGAATTCAGATGCGTAGCCCATACCCTCATTTCCACCTTCCACTCCTAAACCCGCAACCCACATTTCCGTAATACTCAATTTGCACTTCCCATTTCTGCATTAGCCAAATTTCACCCTCACGACTTAGTTATTTTATTGAGTTTTACACTTATTTTTTATTGAGTCGTATACTTAGTTTATTTTTTACTTTTGAATGCGGATGTGAGAGCCCATCTATTTCTACGTAGTTATATTTTTCAATTTTATTATTTCATGAAATTATTCATTATATTCCTATTTTTTATCCCTTTCCCCATTCTTTGGCATATTGGGACATGTGGTAGTGATGCAGACCTACAATATTGGGACACGTGGCAGTGATGTGGACCTACCATATTAGGACACATGGCTATGAGGTGGACCTATTGCTAGGTGTCACGTGGTAGTGAGGCGGACCTATACCTGGGTGGCACGTGGTAGTGAGGTGGACATATCAAATTGTGACATGTGGCAATGAAGTGGACCTACCCCGGGTGACACTTGGATGATATTTATTGGACACACATATGACTAGACAAGTGATTTGGCATGATCACTGGGTGATGAGGTGATAACCAAAATCTATAATATGCACAAGCTACACAAGGTTCCATAGTTCTCTTTTCACAAAAAAATAATACGGGGATGCATTTTTCTTATAAAAAAGATATGAGAACTATTCTGCAATGCATGTGGGATAAATAGGGCAGACTAACAATTCAAGGGCTCAAAATTCACATGGATAAACCAATGGTTGTTGAGTATCTATCTTCCGGAGGCCATAAAGTTTGATCCTAATGTCCAAATTTGGAAAACGAGTGCTCGTTGGAAAGGTAGAGACAAGAAGAACACTTTGGAATTAATTTCCATGGTCGAAATCATGACTATCATTCCCTTCAAGTTAAATTGCATTCGAGACTATTTTCTAGCTTGACAACTAATTATGTTTGGAAAATTATTTCTTAAGAGAAATTTCTTTGATTCTAAAGTGGGTCCCAGTTGATGGCACGAATATCTAAGTTCATATCTACAAAGGGGTAAATAAATCCCTAATTCTAGCCCTAAAGAAGCTTCAAGAATATTTTAAAAGAAGAGGTGAAAGGCATTCAAGGGGTTGGTTGTTGTTGGTAGTCAAGAGTTTTTTTAGTGGTGGAGAGTTTGTGACATCGTTTTCAATTACTTCCTAATTAACTTAGTGAACAACTGAAGAGTTGCACATTTAATTGTCAATCCGAGGTCGTATCTTACTGATTAACTGTCATGCACCGAACATGCAAGAGTAGTGTTGTTTTTGTTAAAGAGTTGTAGTAATTTTAATGTCAGAGATCAAGGATTCAAGATACTTAATCAAGTCACCAAACTATACTATTTCCCGAGTTGCAGAAAAATAAAGATCACGCTTCCAGGAAAGAAAAGTCACATCTGTGGAAATTAAATCACCCTTGCAGAAAGTAAATCACACTTGCTGAAATTAAATCAAGCTCGTGAAAAGTAAATCACACTTACATAATTTAAATCACACTTGTAGAAAGTAAATCACACTTGCAGAAATTAAATCACACTGGAAGAAAGGAAATCACTCTCGCGGAAAGTAAAATCATGCTATGATCTATTGGTGACTTTCTCAAGTATAATAATTATCTTGTTTTGTTGTAACAATTACATGTTCGCACATTCAACAACAATTCAATATAATATCAATCCCAAACTGCTGAAGACTAAAGCTATCACAAGTTAGAAAGCAAACAAAATAAAGTGTAGCTACAAGTGGAGTCGCAGCAATGGAGTTGCATCGTGAAAGAAATCACAGCAACCCAAGTTGCATAATCGAACCTTCAATATGAAGGAAATTACACCGATGTGAGTTGCAACAACAAGAGCTGTAGTAGCACATGCGATTATAAACTCATAGAAATTGAATCAACGCTAAATTGTAGTTTAAAATTGCAGAATTCTCAACACTAGGAAATTAAATATTAATCGCACATGAATTGCAAGTATTGTTCTACGAAATATGGAATTGCAGCATACTGAGAAATAAAACAATCGTGGAATCAAACAAACATAATTGAAATGCTAGATCCTACTTTGTAATATACATGCAATACCTGACTAAGGAGGGGGCCCTACCCCCTTAGACAAGGCACTGATATACAAAGTCAAAATAACATGAATGTTCAACACACCATTACACGTATGTGAAGAATAAATGGAATTATATTGCGGAAGTATGAAAGTTACAATAACATCCGAATGCTATTGCTAGAACAATTCTTCCTCCCTAGCTCAAGGGAGCTAGGGTGTTTATATAGTACAACTAATCTCTAAAGTAAAACAAAGGGACAGATGGACAACAATGAGAATCCACTGTTCATTTGTTTACATTGCCAAAGTTTAGTAAGAATCAAGCATGTGATGACTCAGATCAGTTGAGCGACAATTTGTAGGAAAACCAATTTCTCTTTTGGTTGTCCACTTTCCTCTTGTCTCTTTCCCATGTGAGGATTGTTTCCTAACTATGGACTGTAGTGTTGATTGTTGTGTTGGCAGAATTTGTACTCGAAATTGTAGCAATGGTATACTCAGAGTCGTGACAATGGAGAGTGCACTTGGATTTGCAGCAGTTGTCCGGAGTTGCAACAACAAAGAGTGCACTTAGAGTTGCAACAGTTGGCTTGTGCCTGGAATGGTAGCAACAAAGAGTATGCTTGGAGTTGCAACAGTTGGATTGTGCCCAGAATTGTAACAACATAGAGTGATTGCAACTACTGTATTACTCATGTGTAGCAACATTAGTACATGAAAGTAGCAAGTTCCTTTAAGAATTATGCAGGAATAGCGTATAAATGGCATATGGAGAAAGATTCGTGCCTTAATGAAAAGTGAGGAAAAATTGGATAAGGAAAGTATAAAAAATGAAATGATCAATGGAAAATGGTAAGCAAAAAGGTATTAGACGGGTGCTGAAAGTATGCCAATTTAGGCACCCGTCATTAGTTTCAAGAAACAAGTTTTGTCTTTCCAAGATTTTGTGAATTAGCCTGCTAAAATTTCTTCCGCATATTTATTTTTGCTTGATTCTTTATATCAATTTTTCCATGTATGTTTAGCAACATGAAGATTTGAGTCTAATCAACTCTTTCTCTAAATTCTTCTAGTCATTCCTCATGATATTTAAGGTCCAGAGGAGCAAAATCCCTTATTGTAAAAAACAAATGTAGTTTAATACAATTTATTTAATTGTCATTGGGATCTTGTTAAGGTTGTTTCAACCCTCTTGTTTCAGACATTGTTAAACTTGTTACATTTGGGATATTATTATTTATTTCTCCCAAAAGAACTATTCAAGGCATTACCTTAGTGATTTCTCAGACTTTGAGTCTAAAGTATGAGATTTCAAATGTGTGTCTATCAAAATTGTTTTTGAGTTGTAATGAAGTGATCATGATAAGCTCTTTGATGATATGTTCATTTTACTTTTCTTTCATCTTGCAAAGTCATAGCTAATTCTAGGTTCACATTATTTTAAAAGGAAGGTAAAATATCTGTTGCAAGAAGACTCCAATCTTTGTAGATACAAATCTTTGTAGACACATTTATTTCTTTTTCTTGAATGATATGATATGCTTGATATGTACATATGTGTATACGAGTTTGTACACATGTATATAAGAGCTTGTACATCTGTATATAATAGTTTTATGGAAGATTTGTCGGGGTTTTCTATTACATGCATCTAAAATAAGAAGAAGAATGTTCCATATATCAAGAAAGAGGAGTACCACCTTTATAAAAATGCAGGAGGATTTATCCTCATGATGTTATCTTAAAGACCTAAAATAGTCTTTTAGATCAAAAATTTCAAAAAATCCCCTGACACAACACTGATGACTGCCACTTCAAAATAATCATTGTTGATCGAGATGAAAGAAAATGAATTGGACTCTAGTCCAGACTCTAATTTGGAGAAAGATAAGGGAAAGTAGATAATTGATGCAAAACCCAATGCTACCATCACAACAAAAAAGATCCATCCATAAGAGTTAGAGGAGCCCAAGGAGGGGGGGGCGTCTCTTCTATTCATAGATGTGGGTGAAGGGGACTCCACTACATTTCATAGTTGACAACAATAGCCAAAATAACCTGATATTGGATGATGTTATGAAGATATTGAAGCTATCGATGATGCCACCCCCAAAACAATACACCATCAAATTTTTGAACCAGGGATGAGACATCCACATCAACCAACAATTTCACCTATCGTATGACATCAAGCCCTTAAAAGATGATGTATTTTGTGATGTTGCCCCACTTGAATTTTATGATGTTCTTTTAGAACAACCCTATATGTGGGAAAACCATGTTGTTTATGAGTCTAGGCCTCATAGTGTCATTGTTACTTTGGGATTCCAACTCTGTAGGGTTCCATAGATAGTTTTGAGTATTGCAGTTTCCTTGATCTCGACAAAGCAGTGTTGAAAGGTAATCTCTAACATCAAAAAATTTGTCCTCATCATGGTTTAGTCAGAAGTTGAACTGAAGGTCACTGTGACTGCCACCATCTCACCATAAGGCATCTCTACACAACAGAAGCAGATGGAAAATATTGTAGAGGAATATAGAGATATCTTCGCTTCACCTACGGAGGTGCCTCTGCAATGTCAACTCAAAAATCCAATTGACTTGATACCTAGTGCTCCTTTACCTAATGACCACATTCGTCCAACCTCCTCACCTTGTTGGAGCCCAATTGTATTGGAGTACAAGAAGGACGGGACATGGCGACTTTATATTGATTATAGAGCCCTGAACAAAATCATTGTAAAGAACCAATACCCAATCCCTCATATTGACGATCTTCTTGAGCAACTTAAGAGTGTCGAGTTATTTAGTAAGATTGATCTAAATTTAATCTACCACCAGGTTTCAATTGAACAAACTGATGTATGGAAGATAATATTTGAGTCTAAATAAGTCCTTTTTGAGTGGTTGGTCATGCCTTTTGGCAAGACTAATGCTACAACAACATTCATGAGGATGATGAATGATATCTTGTGGTTGTTCACAATCTCTTTTGTCATTGTATATTTGGATGACATCCTCATCTTCAACAAAAATTGGGTAGAACATTTGCAACACTTTCAACGGAACCAGAGCACCCTGCGACAACAAAATTTATATACCGATATAAAGAAATGATCATTTGGCATGCAAAGAATTTAGCGTGTAGGATACATCGTGGATGAACATGGGGTGCATGTGGACCTAACCAAGATCCAAATCATTCGTGATTGGCCAATACTGATGACTCTAACATAGCTCCACAACTTCTTGGGCCTTGCCAACTTCTACCATAGGTTTGTGTTGGGGTTCTCTTATGTCGCTTGGCCCTTAAGCCAAGTGACCAAGGGTGGAGCTAAAGCCAATTTTTCCTAGTTTGAGTCACAATAGAAAGCATTCAAGGATCTGAAACACTGCCTTAGTTTGGAACCATTCCTTAGTATGCCAAACTTAGTTTGTGTTCGAGTTCTCTTATGTTGCCTGGCCCTTAAGCCAAGTGACCAAGGGTGGAGCTAAAGCCAATATTTCACAGTCTGAGTCACAATAGAAAACATTCAAGGGTATGAAACACTGCCTTAGTTTGGCACCATTCCTCAGTATGCTAAACCATTCGATATTAAGAGATATGCCTCTGACTATGCTATAAGTGTAGTCCTCACTCAACATGGACATCCAATGGCCTATCACAATTAGATAATCTCTAATGACTTTCATAGGTATCCCACCTATGACAAGGATATGTACTCCATCTTGCAGGTATGCCAACAATGGAAGAATTATATTTTGGGAAAGGAAATGACCATCCACACCTGTCACAAGCCCCTGCAGTTCATGCAAATACAAAGAAAGTTACAAAATGATTGCCATTAGAAGTGGTCCACGTACTTGTAACAATTCCACTAGAACATTAAGAATAATAAGGGTATAAAAAAGAATGTTGCATACTACCTCAACCGATCCCCGATTGTGGTGCTAACCACGATTTTTAACTCCCATGGGCATGAGACCTCCATGTGACCCCAATTGTTTGGAAGCAACCCTAATTTTCCTTCTACATATCTTACATTGAGTGTAGGTAAACAAGTTCCAAACTTTCACCTTTAGGATGCATTTTTGTGTTATATGGGCCATCTTCGTGTTCCTTCAAGTGAGCATGCAAAGTTAATTTGGGAGGTACATTACAGTCAAGTGGAAAGGCACTTTGGTACAAAGAAGACAATATCAACACTTCAAAAGTATTTTTATTGGTCAAAAATATGATAGGACGTATATCAGATCATGCACTACTCGTGCAATTGCTAAACCTACCATTAAGAAGCAGGGGCTGTACACTCCTCTACCTACCCCCAAAAAGCATTGGGAGTCAATATCCATGGATTACATGTCAAGTTTACCCTCCACCAAGCATGGCAACAATTATGTCTTTGGGGTTTTCGATCAATTCTCTGAGATGACCATTTTGGCATTGTGCAAGAAGAGTATCATACCAGACACTACTACTAAGCTCTTCTTTGATCGTGTTTGGGTTCATTTTGGGATACCATAGACCTTTATTTTCGAGAGGGATAGTAGGTTTCTCAGTACCTTTTGGTCTAGCCTATGGTCTCTGATGGACACCAAGTTGATGAAATTGATTGCCTTCCACCTCCAAACAAATGGGCAAACAAAGGTGGTCAACATGATGATTGTGTATGTACAACTTGAAGCATCCACATACTTGGGATGAGATCCTTCCATATGTTCAACATAGCTACAATAGAGTGTTGAATTTGTGTTATATTATTTTCATGATTAGCCTCATGCACTATATGTTGCACTGATAGACCCCCTTGTGTAGGGGCTTGGGGTGGAGCCCCTGAGAAATTTTTTTTGGGTTGTTTTTTGGTCCGTTTTTGGCTTGTTTTTGGTGTTTTTCGGCCCATTGTAATGTAATTTTGGTCAAGGAATCTAATTTGGGTTAATGGATTAGGGTTTTGGATGCCATGGGATCTGATATATTATATTGTAATGGAAAAGTTAATACAATGAGAATTAGAGGTGCGGCTCTAAACATTTGTTGGTTTTCTTGGTTAAGGGTTTCCAAGGTAAATTTTTGAGTACTATGTGTGAATGCTATTGTTTTCTTTCTATTTGATAAAGAATCTGTGTGTGCATTGCTATACTATAAAGGTTTGAAATGTACATAGAGCCCTCCACAACTCTATTGGACACAACCCTTTTTAGATGTGCTTGGGGTTTTAACCATTGCCCCCCATTGATGTAGCTTTTCCCATTGCATCTACACAAGAAAAGTCCTCCCATGCTTAGACCGAGGCAGATAAAGAAACTAAATTTGTTGAACGGATCTAGCACATCCAACAATAGGTTCATGATATCTTGTAGAAAGCCAATGCCAAGTACAAGCAACAACATGACCAACTTCAAGTTCCACACAAGTTTCAGGTTAGTGATAAGGTGTGGCTACATTTGTAGAAATAATGCCTCACATGAAGCTCATACCACTAAGGTACGAGCCTTACACCACAACGAAGGCTGTGGGTGAGAATGATTTTAAATTGAGTATTCCCCCTTTCCTTGGCTTGAACCTATTATTTAATGTTCAGTTGCTTAGAACATATTTTCCATCTCTGTTGGACACCTTGATGGTGGTTGAGCTTTTGTCCCCTACAAAACTCAACCCTGACTACATTGAGTAGGCTATAGTGGACTAGATCATGGACTCAAAGATGAAGGGCACCTGATGGAAAAACATAAAGCTGTTTTAGGTTGTAAAAGTAGGACAACTTCTTCACTAAGGCAAGTGGCTCATCGAGAGTTAGGTTCAATAGATGTTTCCCCATTTGATGGAGGCTAATGCAACAGGGACCATTGCTTTCTAAGGGGGGACAATTGATCTAGGTGGATATTATTATTCATCCAACTCTTCCACTAATTCAGAACGATTCCCCATAGTTTTTCAGGTCTTGAAATTTTGATGTGTTTTTGGTGCCCTAAACAATGTTTTTTAGCCCTACGACGGATCAGGATTGCCACATAATTCCCAATCCTTGATTGAAATTGTTCTTTTCTTCGAGATATTTTCAACAGGTTATTGTGTGCCCCAAACACAGTTTGTATGCAGAAGTTGCAACCCTAAGAAGTTGACGTATCAACTAGACTCCTCGAGGCTCACATTCCTTTTGCCTCTTCACATCCTAGGGTTAGTGTTTTGGATCTATATGGTTTTTGCCTCTTAAGGTTTATTACTTTATGTTAAAAGGCCAGTTCCAGTCTCTTGTAATGTTCTTCTTGCAAATGAGCGTAGCTGACACCTCTTTCTTCAGAGATAAGCTACCACCATTCTAGCTAATTTGTATTGCTTTGCATTTCACAATCTTTTCCTATATCATTTATTAATAGAATTTGATTCTCACTGTATCATCGTGCTCTCTGCAATATTTCTTCGTGTGCATTTGCATTCATATTACTACCTTTCATTTCATTCTCTATACAATCCATATCAATTTGCTTACTTGCTTACTATGTGGACTACCACAATGGAAGGTGGATAGTTTCGTAGCGATTTGACTGGTAAAGTCTACGGAGGTATACATACCCTACCCCCCTCTGGATTTGAACTTGTAACCTCTTAAGAGGAAACACGTGTTCTTAACCATTAGGCCCACTCAGACTGTATATATTTATAACATATAACAAGCTTGAAAGGATAGCCATTCTTTTAATAACTTAATAATGAATGAATCCACTATCATTTCAATAATTAAAAAGAAAATAGTAATTGGCAATCAAGGCCTTCTTTAAAATAACTATGAGGTAAATAATTTATGCATACATCGTTGAAACTCATTTTCATGCCGATTTAGTTGAAAACCACCTTTAAATGCTAAACATAAAGAATAAACATACATTTATTTCAAAATAAACAAAATAGATCATTTGTTTTTTTTTTTTAAATTCTTTTTAATAGTAGTGCTCACCATTAACAACTCTCTAGGTTTGGTAAGGGGTTACGTTGACAAATTGAAGGAACGTTGGGGGTGGAATGAAGAGGGTTTGATAAACTTGTTCCACGTAATCATAAACTATTTTATTGTTCTAGAAGATTATCGACAAAACCGAGGAACGTTTGGTGGGTTTGGTAAGCTTTTTGAGATATTCATAACCTATATTGTTTTTTAAATTTTTTAATGTCCATTTGTTTATATAATTAATTAATTTTAATTTTATTCATAAAAAGCTTTCAATGAAAATACTTAGCTATGTACTTCCATTCAAGTGGCACGAAGCGGTTTGTTGTTTGACTCACTTTTTTTTTTTTTTAATGAAAGATACCACTTATAACATAGTAGTATCTCATTCACAACATAGTAAATTTGAAAGGGACCATATTATGACGTGACCATTTTCATTTATTCAGATAATTAATTGATAGACAATAAGACCGAAATTGGTTTTGTCGGAATTTAATTTTTTAATCCATAAAGAAAGTTATTCTATTTAAATGGCATAAACAATAAAGTTGCTTAGAATTTGTCTCCTAAAAAATTGGAAAAGGAAGAAAATTGACATTCCAATGTGATGTATTTTAAATGTTTGGTAAGCATTTTAAGGTTTTCAACAAAATAGTAAAAGTGAGTTTATCCCAAAAATAAAGTTAAAGTTAACTCGCATGTGAGGGTCACTGAAATTTAAATTGACTTTTAAATGTAATGTTAAATGTTGATTTTATTAGAAATTGAAAAAGATTTTAATATTTAAATTCTCGTGATTCACTAGAAGCATTATAGATTGAATACTTAACTAGAACAACGACATAATTGTGGCTGATCAACACCGAAAGGTTGATAAGATGAAAATAATTCTTAAAAGAATATATTAAATTTTATTATTGATTAACAAATAAACGATTGAACTTCATTTATCTGGTGTTAATATTTTAATTTCCGTTAATCACTTAGGTGGCAATCAGTTAGCTATCAAAGTAATTTTTATATATGATTAGGTAAATGTAAAAAAGTAAACACATAAACATATATCTTTATAATAGCTAGGAAGTTAATGATTGAAATCACAACCATTTATTTTGTGTGACTACTAAGAATATTCCAACCATATTTAATCCTGTCCATAGAAAACTTATTAATCACTAAACCCTTATTAAATCTGCCCATTGTCAATAGATATACGCCTTTCGACGTAATCATAGCCAAAAACCAAATTGTACATAATGTTAGTTGTACTTTTGTTATTGCATTTTTAGGGCCAGATGCATTCATTAACATTCAAACTTCAAATCTTGTAAAGCACAATTTCCTATAGTTTTTTTTATGAGAATTTGAGCCTTAATAATTTAATGGAAATCCGTGAAAGTGCTCCTCTAGCTGCAAGAGAGATCAAGGGTTCAATTCCATCCAATGGAAATGCATAAAAGCCAAGGAAATTGAAAAATTCACTAAGTACTCAAATATGTTTAAGTAACCTTCATGTTCTAGGGGACTCTCGCATTATCATTGATTGGATTTCTCGCAAGTCCAAGCTCCAATCAGTCCATATTGATAGTCGGAAGTTTAAAACGATGGAGCTGTCCAAATATTTCGCCGACATCAACTTTCAGCATATTCCAAGAACTCAAAATAAAGAGGCGGATGCACTCTCAAAAAGGGCTTTAAAGGAACCAGTGGGCAGACTCTCGGTTTTCCATAGAGATGGTGGGATAGAGAGTCCTATCACATCTTTAAACGTATTTGAATGATGGGAGCTGCCTTTATTCTATTGGCTTTTGGGTTTTTTATGTGGGGGCATTACTTTTGCTGTTATTGATTTCCTTCCTCTTCTCGACTCATTCCTAAATGCTTGTTATGATCTCTCCCTGTGGGTGGGTTTTCAGCACTTCGGCAATTGTGGGTTGCTATACATTGTAAAAAAATTATACTTTATATAAATTGGAGTAATTTTCACTTGAAAAAAAAAAAGTAACAAAAAGCCACCATCATCGGAAATGACCCTAAGATAGTTATACAAATACCGAGAGTCTAAATGAAACTTCAATTAAGGATGGAAGCAACTTGATAAAAATTTGCTCATGAAAAATCTCAAGAAAATATGTTATAGATTAACACTCAATTGATAATAAACATGATATTTATTATACAATATATATTTCAATATAATGTAGTGTAAATAATAATAATACAAAATAAAACAAATTATAAAAAATTATATCATATGCTAATAATTATCTTATATCATAATAATATATAATTTAATAATAATTGTGTTTTTTTAATAACAATATAATATTAATTGATGATGATGATGGTGGTTAACATCCGGTTTATCAGATTTTAAGAAAGGTTAAGAAATACTTGGTTTTCTTTATAATTTTATTTATGTGTTTGAAGAGCATTAAGAAAAACATTCCAGGGTTACCATAGTTTTGATGAGTTACAAGGTTAGGAAGGTTGATATTGTGACAAATATTTATAAATTGTGATATAATGTGGGTGTATGCAAGACATTCTAGAAGGAGGTGCTTTTCATCTTCAACCCTCTTAGTGTCACAAAGATGACAAATTATTTCTACTCACGATGTTTTGGGAACTGTCCAACGTCTAGTTTCACCATGGAGTTCATGAAAATTTGTTCTTACTCTAGCAATGTTTATTTTCTTCTTTACTCTAGTCAAAATGGAGAGATAATTTTGATCTTCTATATTAGATTTCATCACTTCCTTATAGTATCTTAATTTTATTTTATTCTCTCGTTCCTTATTGTACCACAATTTCTCTTTAAATTTAGACGGAATAATATTTTCAATATTATTGTTATTCTACAGAGTGACCTCTTCCTTTATTCCCCAATGATTTAGCTAAGACTTGGCATCTTTATGCCATCCTTGCTTGAGCCGCATGTGGTTTTGACTAGAATTTGAAGAAATTTTAGGAAGCTTCTTGGCTTGCATGTTGTTTATCTTGTTCTTGTACATTAGGTACCTAGTCATAGTTGTGCTCTCAAGGGGGAAAAACTTGCTTCTATGAGGATAGGATAGGGTTTATTGCCTTTAATTTTGAGATTATAAGTTATAAAACATTTTTGAATTTGCTTTATCTTTTTCCACAATTCACTAGAGATATTGCAACCCCAAACTTCACAACTATATACGATAATGGGACTAAGGAGAGTCTGAAAGAGGAATTTCGTCTTATCTCATACCCAAAGGTATGTTGATTTATGATTGTTTTGAAGTCAATAATAAGATTCCCACCCTCCATTTAT
>ML776603.1:93604-106603 GCA_009831015.1 Picea engelmannii
CATATGGTTGAGGTATGTTCCATGGTTATATCTTTCTGTTGTTTGCTACATACACACATCTAAACACATCTAAACAAGTAGATCAACAAACTGTTTGACGAAATACCACAACCAGGAAAAAGTTTTAAAAAGACACCAAAACAATGATGATCCTTGCATAATGGCTTGGGATCATTACAATTTGTTGCATAGAAAATGTTTGAGGTGAATTGCAACAAGTGTTATGATGAATAAAATCTAGAAGGAAATACGAAAAAGCAATGCTTTGTTGAAAAAAGAAGTTTGTTGATGTTCAATTGATATGATAATATAAGATTAAGTGAGATTTCACATAAACCATATTAAACAACCAACATAAAATATACTTGTAAAAGTTTTTTATTATTTATTAAACAAGTGTTGCGTGGCAGCGTAGTCCCTGCCGTGTTGAATTGGGAATAAATGCACAGGGATGGGAAAAAGTTGCGGAGGCAGATGGAAAATGCAACGGAGATGTGGCAAACAACATGAAGCACATGTGGTATCCATGCAATAAATGACACGTGGCCTCTAGAGTCCCATTTATTTTTTGAAAGCATATAATCTATTTTGCTATGTTGAAATTTTTTGTCTATTTTGTCTCTATATGTGGCAGGAAGAAAAAAAGTAATATTCAAATTAAATAAACACAATTTCTTGACATTCAACATAGTGGAAGATAAAAATTTATGACGACATAAATATAAAAGGAGATAAAAAATAGTTTAATTTGAAATATATCAAAAAAGTTATATATTCCTGGAAATTTAAATGCATTTTTCATATAGACTAGGATTGGGGCTCCCACGGACCATAAGCATAGTGGAAGATAAAAATTTATGAGGACATAAATATAAAAGGAGATAAAAAACAGTTTTGTTTGAAATATATCAAAAAATAATATTGTCTGTTACATATTCCTGGAAATTTAAATGCGTTTGTCATATATATTTAGATTGGGGATCTCGTAGACCATAAGAGAAATATGTACAAGAAATAGGACTGTAGAAAGAAGAAGTGGGTGACGATAGAGTGTAATACCTGAAAAGAATAAATTGAAAGGTATTAGTCTTTGGCTAGACATTTCTATTTAAAAAAGTGGAATAACTGGGTTGATAAACAAAGCAGGATGTGATCAATATAGAATTATAGTGATGGTACATATGACCCCTTTTGTTATTTGCTTGATGATGCCTTTTCATTGATATCATCGACGTCTACTAGAATCGTGGCAACTGGTTGTTTCCTTTCGTCGATGACCTGTTTCAATTCCCTTTCGAGCCATTCTTCAATGTAGCTTCTCATTGGGGTGACGTTGATCTCATTCCAGATTTTTATGTTGAGAATTTCATTTTCTAATTCCCTGAAGTTGATAGAAAGATTACAGAGAGCTTGATCAATTTCCTCATTTTGTACCGAATAGACGACTAGCTAGTTGTTGATGTCATCTTGACCATATTCAAGGATGGAGTAAAACTTTTCTAAAGACAACGCCTTAAAAATATCAACCTGTTTATTGAAGGCTTGTTTAGTTAAGGGCAAGGAGTTGATGATTAAGTTGGGGTCCTGAAAGTCGTTGGTCCTTCTGGCTAAGTCTATTCTGGTCAGTTTTGTGAATAATTTTTCTTTCTTTGATATGGCTTGTTCGCATGACTGGACAATGAGATGCAGGTTCTTCAATTTTTCTTTCCAGCATGCATTTAATTGACCGATCTGGTTTTTGGATGGGAGATCTTGTTGTTTTCTTCTTGTTTCTATCATGTTTTTGACAATGGTGCCAAAAGGAAGGACCTTGTCTAAATATAATTGTTGTTCATCTTTTAAATCCGCCTGCAAATGTTCAAGTAAATTATGTGCCCTCGTTCCAAGAGAAGTCATGGTTTGTGATGTTTCCCATGCCTCAGTAATCAGTTCCATTCTTTTCTTGATATTATTCTCCAAATATCCTCTACACGATGAGAGGAGGCTGGAGGATCCTTTTAACTTGGATGCAGGGGTGGCAGGCATGGCTATTTCCAAAGGATTGACAAGCAATGGCATAGGAATCAAATCTTATTCCAATTCCTTGACCCAACCCTTCAGTCCGTCATTCTCGGCCTCAATGCATCCAATGTAATAATCAAGAGCATCTGCAATAGCTATGTGAATTTGACAGATTTGGGACGACCGCATTTATGCAAGGTTAACCTCTGAACGAGATTTCCCTTTCTTATTTTTTACATCTTTTTTTTTTCAATAATTAATTTTTTGGACTGGCTGTCAAAAACAACGCTCTGGAACACGAAGGATTCATCTTCGTCAAAATTTTTGGTATCAGATATGTCCATTGAATGACTATGCTGGATCCTGTCTCCAGGTTTGATCAAGGTGGCTGAATACCCTATACAGATCAGGCTCAAGTTCCATATTCTCACTCTCAATTTCGGGCTGTTCCGCCTGTCCCACATTTTTTTTTCTCTTCTTTTCCACTGGAATATTGTGAGAACTATCAATTTTAGGGTGAGGAGGGTCATTACCGTCTCCTCCATTTGAAGAACTTTGAGTTTCTTTGTTTCTGTGGTGGGCCGTTGGAGCGATGCTCTGGGATGTCGTACTTTTGGGAGTGCTATCTGTCGATTGAATACTCTTCTCACCGGGGCCTTTTCCCCTTTGCTTGTACAATTCAGTGGTGCTTTTCAGTGTGTCTAGGTCGTCGACATCAGAAACATGAGCGTTGTTGTCAATGTCTCTGTTTTCGGGCAGGTGTTTTTTGAAAAAAGAATTTCCAAAGCTAAGTGTTTGTAAATGTTGTAAATTTTTTTTATTGGGGTTGAACCCTCTTAGGCTTTCAACATATCTTAGGTTCAAGTTGCTAAAATGGGCTGCGAATTTGTCAATTTTGTTGACGTTCCTCAACACGAAGTCCCCGCCTTTCCAAGGCAGAGGAATGAACTATTTTTTTCTCTTCTCTTGGAATAGATGTAACCAATAGTTGTATTTCCTTGCTACTTTTGTAACAAACATTCTGTCCGTAATGTGACATGGAAGGAGAGCAGGTTTTTCCTTGGAGCCAAAAATCCTTATCATAGTGTAATTATCCATATGTTCAAGTGCCCCCTTCCTGTCCAAAAACTTGGTTCCCTGGTCAGATATGCGGGGGGCATCTTCTCATAACAACAAAACTTTGAAAATAGGCACAAAGCCATTAAAAACCTCATAAAAATAGTGAGAGGCCTTATGGTTCCACAAGGTCTGGTACTAGAACGTTACTGGGTCGAATTCCCGGTTGACCTTCTTGGACAAAGATAGTTTTGGAAACTGGCAACAATGTGTTATCACAAAAAATAAGTAGGATGACACATAAAATTTCTTCTCCTTTTCGAAGCTTGACAATTGGGAACATATTTCATGGGAAATTAGCTTGCCCCAATAAAAAACGACTTTTTCCTTGACTATGAAATACAAAATATAAAGAGATATCCGTGAAATAGTTGTTATGGACTCCCATCCCATTATTCTTGTAAACAACCACGCAATTTCCTGGAATGGATTTCTAAATAAACTAACCTGCAAGCTTGTAATATATTCAGGAACTACCATCAGGTATTCCAAGAACTCAGGCAAGAGGTCCAACCCGTTATTATTCTTTCTTAAGATCTGCTTGGAATCTTCTCCTTTGAACGTCAATGTGGGCTCCAACAATCGTAACATTTGGCGGAAGAGCTGAGGTGACAAAGAAACAAAAGAGCGGCCCCGAAGTGGAATAATTCTTTGGTCTGAAACAAATTTATCGACGTACCAAGAGACCAACTCCTTACTGTCAAAAAATTTAGGGACACAACCTGCACGAGCAATCCCAAGGGTCCAAATTACTTCGTTCTGGGCGACAGGGGATGAGTAATAGGAATATGCTTTGGACCACTAAAAGTTCTGGTCCCCGCACCCGAAGATGGTCACAGTATCTCCACAGAACTGTTGTTGAGTTGATGCCATAGGTTTATGAGAACGTTCGTTTTCTCCAGACGATGGTTGAAATGAATAGTTGGAGGCGATAATATAACTCTCCACAAATGTTGGTTCAATGCTTATGAATGGGAAACATCCTGCAACCTTTCACTCATTAATGACAATCTCTATGGGTGCTGCATGATGAGATGTTAGTAGTACAACTTACTTATTGCATATTTAGAAGTGCGAAGGTGGCGGGTACGACGAAGAGCAATTAAGGATTGGAGGTTTCATGAATGTTCCACCTCGACAACGTGCAAACGACATTTCATGATTTTGAAATCAAAACTCGGAAGGGATAATATAACCCTCCACAAATCTTGGTTTAATGCGTATTAATAAGAGATCTCCTCGAGACTTTCGCTTATCAATGCCAATCTATACGGTTCCTACACGATGAGCTGTTAGAATTAAAGGTCACTAATTGCATATTTAGAAACAATATATATATATATATATATATATGTATGTATGTATGTATGTATGTATGTATGTATGTATGTATGTATGTATGTATGTATGTATGTATGTATGTATGTATAAACATTTTTTTATTAGAGACAAGTGCGAAGGTCATGGAGACGGGGAAGAGCAAGGAAGGAATGGCAAGGTTTGAAAAGTGACTAGATGGGATTCAAAATAGGGTTACGGGGGATACTCAGGAGAGGTGAGTGTTCGATGGTCAAATTTTATGTATAAGAAATTTTCACTGCAAAACGTGTAAAATGGAAGAGAGCATGATGGGGCAGTTCAACGACCGATTTGTATATTTGCGAAATTTTGGGAAAGTGGCTAAGAATGGAATAGGGAAACGATCAGTTATAATTGTTTTCAGAATTGAGGATTGAATATTTCGTAAACAGACCAACCCGACGACATGAAAATGACATTCCATGATGTTTGAAATTAACACTCGGAAGGGATAATATAACCATCCATAAATTTTTGTTTTATGCGTATTAATGGGAGATCTCCTAAAATCCTGGTTTAACATTAACGCTTGCTAATTGCATACTTAGAAATAAGAACTTATATATACTTGATAATTTTTAATTACAAAGGGTGTGGGCACAAGAAACAATGATTAGGAATTGGATATTTCTTGAACCCGCCAACTCGACGATCCGCGAAAGAAATTCAAAGAAATGGCGAAATATGGAAAGTGGACGGACGAGCTTCAAAATGGGGTGACAATAGTTCCACATGAGACGTGAGGACCCGATGGTCAAATTGTATGTCTCAGAAGGTTTCAGTGAAAAATGTGTACCACAGAAGAGGGCATGACAGGTACACTGTAATATAGAAGACGATATGATGTGAGTCCGGTTGTAAATTTGTATATTGCGAAAGTCAGGGTACTATTTGCAGGTCACAGAACAATAGAAGTGCAATCTAGAGCCTGCTTACTTGGGAATCCGCGGTCAGAGAAGTGGTTGGGTATGGAATGGGGATCCAGTCGGTCATAGTCACGATATAAAAGCATGAGTGAAAATGTGAACCTGCAAGTCCTCCAGCCCGCGCAGCTAGACATTTTCGGAAAATTGACTAAGTGATGAGAAAGATAAAGTACAGGGAAAAGAGAAACATGAATTTGGTTAAGTATAGAAGACAGAAAAGAAGGGCCAATATATTCACATCTGTAAAAGATATTCCATTTCTTGGCAAGATCTTTTCTGCATTTTTCTAGAGAAGTTATATACTTATTGCATATACTTGGAAAGAAGTGCGAAGGTGGCAGGCACATAAAACAACGACTAGTAATTGGAAATTGTATGAACCTGCCAACCCGACAATCCACGAAAGAGATTGTAAGAAATGATCATGTAAAGTGGTTGAACGTGCTTCAAAATAGGCTGACAAGGGTTCCCTAGGAGATATGAGGCCTCGATGGTCAAATTGTATTGATCAAAACTGTTGAGTGCGTACCATGTAACATGGAAGAGGGGCTGATGTAAGAGTCTAGAAGTCAATTTGTATATCGCGAAAGCCTGGGGGTTGTTTGTAGGTCAAAGAACATTGGAAGTGTAGTCTTCCTGTCTGGGAATCCGCAAGTGAAAAATTTGGGTAAGTATGGAATTAGAGGCACGAAAGAGATTCCAAGAAATGGAGAAATATGGAAAGTGGACACAGGGGCTTCAAAATGGGGTGACATTTGTTCCCTAGGAGACGTGAGGACCCGAAGATCAAATTGTAGGTCTCAAAATTTTTGTGTGCAAACTATGTATCATGGAAGAGGGTATGATGTGGGAGTGTGGCAATAAATTTGTATATCACGGAGGTCTGGGTGCTGTTTGCAGGCCACATAACAATGGAAGTGCAATATAGAGCCCACTTTCCCGGGAATCCACGATCTGAAAAGTGCCTAGGCATCCAATGGCTAGTGGTTGGTCAGAGTCGTGATATAACAGCTTGAGCGCAAAAGTTATCCCATGAGTTAGCCAACACGTGCATTGATACATTTTCAGAAAAATGACTAAGTAACAAGAAAGAGAGAGTAGAGGGGAAAAATAAATGGCAATTTGGTCAAGTATAGAAGATTGAAAAGATGGTCCAATATATTCAAATCTGCAATAGATATTCCATTTCCTGGCAAGATATTTTCTGTAGGTTGCTGGAGAAGCTGTATACATATTGCATATACTTGGAAAGAAATATGAAGGTAGCGGGCACATGAAACAACAACTAGAAATTTGAAATTTCCTGAACCCGTGAACTCGACGATCCACGAAAGAGATGTCAAGAAATGGTCAAGTGTGGAAAGCGGTCAGACGGGCTTCAAAATAGGGTGGCGGGTTCTCGAGGAGACGTAAGGCCCCGATTGTCAAATTGTATATATTGGAACATTTCAGTGCAAAATGTGTAACACAGAAGAGGGGATGATGTGGGAGTCCAGAAGTAAATCTGGATATCACAGAAGTCGGATTGCTATTGGCAGGTCACAAAACAATGGAAAGTGCAATTTAGACAAAGGGGAAGCGCTCGATCGAAACGCATGAATCCGCCAACCCGCACAACAAGACATTTTCAGAAAAATGACTAAGTAACCATAAAGAGAAACTACAGGGGATAAAAGAGTGGGAAAATAAAAAGGCGGAGGGCAATTTTAGTAAGCAGGAATTGGTTTCAAACAAGCCCCATTGTTGCAAAACCATCATTTTCTAGTAATTGTCAGCACATGCTTTGTTGAAGATTATATTTTATTGCAACTTGTGGGAGTAAGTGTGTTCTTGATACATTCTTCCATGACTTTAACATATTAACTTAAGTATTAAACTTCTTGCATTATGGGTTGTTAGCTTTAAATCTTAATAATTGCATGTCTAGAAACAAGAATGACGATCTTGCTGCAACATTGTGATTTGGTATTGCTATGTTCTATCTTCATTACAAATAGAATTGAATGTTGGTTTGAAACTGTCTGAAATTTATTTTTTGTTTCGATAAAATCCCAATGGATCGACACAGTGCATTGTCATATAATTGTTAGATGCTCCATTTTAGAAAAAATTACCTAAGCAAATACAATATTGAATAACTATGAGACTATTGAACCATGCCAATGAGAAGAGGTGTTAAATACAGAAAAGAAGCAACAACCAAGAATCCAAGGCAATTTTTTTAATAGTAAATCCATTAAAAAAAAATGAATACTGAGCACTATATATATATCCTTAGAAATTGGACCGATTTCTTTGGGCCAAAACATTGAACATATTTTCCATAAACAGAGGCATAGGATTTGCAACATGTAGGAGCCATCGAGATGCTCTTCAACATGCATACAAAACTGATTACCATGTTTTTTTTTTAGGAAATCCTTGCAATATTCTCCTCGGTGGATCAATGTTCAGTGCCCTGATCTTAATATTTTTTGGAATACCTGAGCCGACAAAGAAACAAGAGAGTGGGTCCGCAGTGGAATAAATCCTTGGTTTGAAGCAGATGAACAACAATCCTATGGTAAAATTGATAGTTCTCACAAGATTCCCGTGAGGAAGAAGACGAAAAATGTTGTAGGGCAAACAAAATAGCCCTTACCTGAAAGTTAGGACACACCAAGAAACTGCCTCCTCACAGTCGAAAACTTCAGGGACATAGGTTTCACGTGCAATTTGAGAGGCCCAAATTAGTCCATTCTGGGTGGAAGGAGATGACTAGTAGGAATATGCCTTGCACTAATGGGAGTTCTGGTCCTCATTCCCTAAGAAGTTAATTGTATATATAGAGAACAGGACAATGGTCCCGTAATTGAATAGTTTTTTGGCTTGAAATATATCTCTGGGAGCATCAACAAATAATTTCCTTACAGTGAAATACTTCCGTCTAGAACAAACTAATTTGGACCTCTGGAATTCCTACTTTTGAGCTGTAAAGCGACTATTGTAGTTTCTTTTTTGAAACTCCTTATTTTGGTGTTGTCAGGGCTGCCATCACCGAGCCTGGAAGTGCCGCCTGTTATGGTTGATCTCAATTTGGGCGTAGGAGTGGGAACAGTCTCCGCATTTCCATCATCCATTTCCATATCATCGTCCATCAGATCATCTTCTTCTGGCTCGAAATCCATCACATTAATCTCTACGCCAACCATCAATGCAAGTGGGCAAGTTGTCTGAGTAGGCAAGGTTGCCTTGGAATTATTTGGCTTGAAATATATCTCTCGGTGCACCAGGGGACCATCTCCTTTTTTTCTCCTGGGCGGAGGGAGATGAGTAGTAATAATATGCCTTGGAATACTCGAAGCTATGGCCATCATGCCCAAAGGTGTTTACTGTATCTGGACAGAACTATTGTGGAATTGTTGCCATAAGTTAACAAGAATTTTTGTTTGCTCCATATGACGTTTTAAATGAAAATTGGGGAGGGATAATATAACCCTCCACAAATTTTGGTTTAATGCATATCAATGGAAGATCTCCTCTAGCCTTTCGCTGATCAATGACAATCTCCAAGGTTTGTGCGTAATGAGCTGTTACCATTAAAACTTACTAATTGTATATTTAGAAAAAAGTGCGAAGGTGGTGGTGATGATGAAGAGAGATTAAGAATTAGAGATTTCGTAAAGGTGCCAACTGGTCAACGTACGAAATATATTGCATCATGTTTGAAATGAATACTTGGAAAGGATAACACTCTTCTCCACAAATCTTGGTTTAATTCGTATTAATGACAAATCTTCTCCGGCCTTCCGGACATTAATGAAAATATTAACGGTTCCTACACATTGAACTACTAGCATTAAAGCTTAATAATTGCATATCTAGAAATAACTACGAAGGTAGCAGGGATGGTGAAGAGTGACTAAGAATTGTACATTTTGTCCACCCTCCAACCCGTGAAACAGATTGCAAGAAATTCCCAAGTATGGAAAGCGGTCGGGCAAGTTTCAAAAATAGGGTCACAAGATATACCCGAGAGACATGAGGGGCCAATGGTCAAATTGTATGTCACAATGATAGATTTTGGCCATCAATTTGTATATCGCGAAATTTCAGGTGTTGTTTGTACGTAGGGGACCAGTGGAAGTGCAATGTTGAGCAAGTAATTTTTATATTGCGGAACTTCTGGTGCTGTATATAAATGCAGGAGACATTCGAAAAAAAGGACACATTCGAAAAAAGGACCAAGTAAACATAAAGCGAAAGAAAATGAGATAAAGGGGAATTTGTTTGCTAATTTGTAGATCGCGGAAGTCTGGGTGCTATTTGTAGGCAACAGAACAATGTAAATGCAATGTTGAACCCGCCTATTCGGGAACCCGCGATTGAAAAAGTTTGTTCAATATGAAATGAGGAAGCGATCAGTCGGGCTGGTGATATAAAAGTACTAATGGAAATCCGAAGATGTGAATCCACCAACTCCTATCAGGTGCTGTATATAAAAGTATGATACATTCAGAAAAAGGAAACATTCAGAAAAAGGACCAAGTAAACGGAAAGAAAAAGAAAACGAGATAAAGGGGAATTTGTTTACTAATTTGTATATCGCAGAAGTCTGGGTGCTGTTTGCAGATGGCGAAACAATGAAAACGCAATGTTGAACCTGCCTATCCGGGAACCCGCGATTCAAAAAGTTTTTTCAATATGAAACGAGGAAGTGGTTGGTCGATGATCCAGAATCGGATCCAGGAGGCTTCCCAAGTCCAGAAAAGGCTCAAAAATGAAATTTCTCATAATCGTATGAAACCAATTCCATTGCGTCTGGCTCATCGCGTTGATTCCGACCATATATTTACTTTCTCAAATGGGCACTGTATGCGAAATTTATCGCACACTGATCATTTCCCAAACAACTAAAAAGTCAACAGGTCAATAGTAAAAAAGTCAACGATGATGTTAGCATAACGTCATCATGCTGACGTGGCAGAGTGACATGTGGAAGAGGCATAATGGGCAGACTGTACAACTAACATGGACTAGCCATAAAGTGACATGTGTCACCACTGGAAGGGTGACACATGGCACGCTCGAATAGGTGACACGTGGTAGACAACAACATGTATGGTGACATGTGGAAGACAACAACAGGTACGGTGACATGTGGAAGACAATAATAGGTACAGGTGGCAAGTACAATTGATGATTGGGTAGTAGATGTGGTCCAACTGCAAGCTGACACATGGCAGTTTTTGTGAACAATTAAGGGGGTGCCACGTGGCACCCATGGGTTGGATCAATTGTCATATGAAAAAATTGTTATGGTCTCCCCGAGTTTCAAACTTGTGACCTATTGGTGGAGGAAAATGCTTTGGTAAAGGCCCTATTTCCATTGAACCATTGTGTTACTTGTTCTAACATATCCACATTATATTATTTAAAATGTTGTAATATTTGAATGTGGGCAGAAGGGGTTTGGGGCTAAGCCCCAGTCTGCAGATTCAACATATAATGTGACCACGCTATAAAAGGGCGCGAGCGTGGAAGTTTCCAAGGTTAATCCACGAGTGTGGGGGCCACGGGCTAAGGTTCCAATGCATCTCTACATGAACATGTCCTCCATAACAGTTAGCACTTGTGCGCCTTTCTATTCGGGGAGGTAAGACCATGGGCTAGGCGCGAGAATAGGGGGCACGGTCCTATTGAATGGTGCTATGTGACCAGATTTTTCGGTAAAGGGGCCAGCGCACAACCCTATGGGATGGTGCTTGGCCACCTCTTAAACCATATGAAAAAATAAAAGGGGGCGTGCGCTGGGTGATTATCCCCATATTAAAGATAAAGTGGGTTTTTATTATATGGTTTGTGAATTTTATTTGATTTTGGCCTGTTAATAGAGGATTTTGCCCATTAATGGGGGATATTGGGCCCTTTTTGAGGCCAGATCTTGGGAGGAAGTTGGGGAATTATAACCAACTTCAAATATATATAAACTAGGACTTCTTGAGGCCATAGAGAGGATATTCAGAGTAGGTTTATGCTGAAGGAAATCCAAGCCAAAGATATTTTTATGTAGGGACACTGTTGAGGAGCACACCTTTGCGGTCCATTTCTGGGAGCTCCAATCAACCGTTTTGAGTGCCTTTTCTTCTGTTGGGTTCAGAGATATGGGACAACAACACCAGATCAATATTGTAACCTTATCGCACTGCTGTGATGTACTTATTGATCTTTGAACAAAAATAAAGAAGCCTCACCCACTAAGACAAAGGCCCAGAGATGTAGGCGAGATTGCCGAAATCCCTTATCACTTCTCTTGTTATGGTTTGCTGTTCTTCATGCTTATGTTCAGATCTATAAATTGTTTTATGGTTGTGATATATTCTCTTATCTTGTTCCTCTTTCATTAAGATTCCTTAATTGGTTAATAAACGCATGCATAATAACTCAACCAAAGTCATTTAAAAGATAATTTTAGATCAGTCTGGCTGGTGATATAAAAGTAATAATGGAAATCTGAAGACGTGAATCAACCAACTCCCACACCTAGACATTTTTCAAAAAATGAGTAAGTCATTACTACATATGACCAAATTTTCCATGGTTTTTTGTTGCTATTGCAACACATATCCGTCACACTTTCCACGAAGGCAAACAATTTTTTTCATGGTAATTTTTTTGTCGCTATATCCACATATTCATTTTTCATGGAAACAACGACAAAATCAGACCGCCATGTGTCACCATCTTAAAAAGAGGAGTACTTTTTTTCGACAGAAACCTCGTCGCAATATCGACGAAAAAGCGCGACAATAACGACGAAAAAAGTGTGTCAGAGTAAAAAACCCACCATTGGCTTGCGACGTAGATGCCATACTTGCGACGGTTAAAGCGTGGCAAGTAGTTATGAAATATCATCGCAATAACGACAAACAAGCGTGGCGGGGTAAAAACACCTATCAATAGCTTTGATGATCTTATCGTTGCTATTGCCATGCCTTCTGTAGGTTTTTAAAAACAAAAATTGATAGTTTTCCCCTGCTTTCTAAGAAATATATTGTCACATCCTTTTGTGTGGATAAGGAAATATTGGTTATGATTTTGAAACACTGTCCTATATGAGGGCATATGCTATTTCATTTTCCAACATTAAATAGGAAATCTCAAGATTATTAGCAAGTTTTGTGTATTTAACTATCACTGGAGAATCAATGAGAGAATCATTAAGTTTCTGCATTTCTGTATTCAGAAATTGACTTTAAACAACAAAAAATACTAATTTCGTGAAGATTTATGTCGTCTGATTCTGACCAAAAAAACCATTTCGTAGAATAGTTAGACAACGCCCAATTTTCCATGTCGATTTTGAAGTGGGTGTGGGAGCATATCAACTCCAAATTCTCACACCTACCAATGTTCTTGCCATCTATTTGAATTTTCCATGTCGATTTTGAAGTGGGTGTGGAAGCATATCAACTCCAAATTATCACACCTACCAACGTTCTTGCCATCCATTCGAAGAACCGTGGAAAATTTGGTTATGCATCTTGAATATAGATAGTTTGAGGCTATGTCGAACAGTCGGCCTACAAAGCAAAGGAACAATTATTGATCAAAGATA
>ML776603.1:106675-148857 GCA_009831015.1 Picea engelmannii
CATGTAACATATACTCTATTATACAAAATAAAAACATATAAAGATCATATAAAAGATATAAACACATACCTCTTCTTTTCAACAATTAAATATCAATCATCTTCTTCTTCATCCAACTCAACATCTATATCAGGATCTGGTTCATAATCGATATTGGTGAAAGGCTCATTCATATCAACATCATCATCAACACCGTTTTTGCTAATATAGTTATCGATATCGTCAATGAGATCGTTGGCTCCTACATTTGGATGATAAACTTATTCAACTTCTTCGTCTGACACATCGACTATAACCACCTACTCCTGATTTGCATAATCATGATCTTCTTCCTTGTTATTATCTTCGTCCTCGGCTACATGATTATACTTTACTGGTCTTCCTCTTGGATCATATCTAACAATGTATGACCAACCTGCTTTACCAGGTACCTCTAAGTAAAATACTTGCTCACATTGACTTGGAAGAACATAAGGCTCTGTACTCGATTCAAATGCCCTTGTATTAACCATGGTAAATCCATTATCATGCTCATTAATAGTTCTTTCAGGATCACGTTCATGCATTCGTATCCTGTACCATTTCACCTCAAACAAAAATATTTTAAAGGAATTAAAATCACACTTAATTATATCCTCCAAATGCCTATAGTACCTATTCTCAGTTTCTTCCCGATTTTTGTCACTTCTAGAGGAAATGTTGGTGACCTTAAACACTACAGTTATCCCACAATCCTAGGTTTTCATCTTATCATCCAACATTTTGATACAAAATTTACGACCATTACACCACATAACCTTGTGATGTTTCAACTACAACATGGACAACAAGTAAAAAATACATTTCCTATTAATAAACCTCAAATAGGACTTAGTAAATATATATTTCAAAAATTAAACAAACCAAATTCATTGAAAAATTGGGAAATAACTAGGAAAATATGGGTAAACAATTTACTTTCCTATTTATCTTTTAAACCAAAGGCTAAATCAACTTCCCTAGTTGACGTAATATCATAAAATTGATCTCGATGACGATGCATTGTTTTAATCATCTTACTCACCCCTTCCCATGATAACCTACCAAAGTATTCTTCAGTACATTTTATCCAATGCTCCATCCAATCAAGGTTGTTTGCAATGTATAAATGTAAAGCGGCCCACTCTCAAGCAACTATATGATAAAATAACAATTTAATATAATTAATTAGCTATTGTTAATAAAGGAATAGTTTAATATAGTTCAGTATGCATGAATAAAAAATGTAAAAGATCAGTATGATAAAATAAAATTAGAAAAATAAATGTGTAATATATTAAATCTATGTCAATATCTAATAATTACCTTTCACAGTCCTCATTTTACCTTTCCCCAATAGGAACTCTCCTTCAAATTTGTTGATGGAGTCGAGATGCCAAATGCAAGGCACATTCAAATTTTCTGCTAATTTAGGTAGATATTGACTAGTATACACCATGCATTGATATACCATATATCCCTCAACCATAGAACCCTCCAGACGTGCTCTTTGTCTAACAAAATCCTTCAATGACTTCAACTGCCTCTCCACCATCCACATTGACCTTGTGTGTACTGGTCCACATAATTCAATCTCCTCAACTTGGTGCATGAGGTAGTGTTCTTGTGCATTGAAAAATGTTGGAGGTAGATACTGTTGCATTTGACACATTAGTCAGGGAATTTCTCTCTTCCAATACCTTATATCTTCTTTATGGATTTCTTTTGATGAAAGCCACCTACAAATGTCGATGTAATAAAATAATATCAAGGCATACATAAATTTGCAGATAAAACATAATATGTCAATAAGTTCCACTACAAATCACATAAGAAGTACATTTTCATTATGAAACATTACTTACCTCATGTATTTTCCAAGTACATAAATAATTTGTTTTATGTTGTTGTCAAAGTCGTCTAGGAGAGATAAAGGTAGAGCATACTGTAACAAAAAACAAATAATTATTATTTGTTTCCAAAAAATGTGTACCAATAAGGAAATATATTATAAATTACTAATTACCTTAATGAATGTAAGCCAGTCATATGTTTTAACCCCACCAAAATCACCTTTTTTCGTTAATATATTTTGTATGTTCGACGAAAACCCTGTCGGAAACCTAATTTTTCGAATGACCTCTTTTACAATATTGCTCTGTTGCTCCGTCAATAACCAAGGAAGACTAGTATTTTATTCACGACCATCACCATTAGAATTAATAATAACACTTTGCAATGTGTGATTAGGTTCCTGGATGTCACAACAAATCTTTCCAATTCTCTCTTTGTCAGTCCTTCCATCTAATATTCTCCATAACAATTTTGTTATGTTCTTCCCGATATGCATTGTATCAAACAAATGAACTATTTGTAGGTGCTCGTAGTATGGAAACCTACTGAATTGCATCAGGTAACTTTTTATTCCTCGTGGAAGCCTATTCGTGCCTTAATGACATTCATGAAACATCAACAAATTGAAATTAACACTAATTAATCAAACAAAATGAAATTGATACTAATGAAATTAACCAAATATTTATATAATATTTCATACATAAATAATTTTCATACCTTGACGATTTCTAATATATTCCAACTTCCATAGGCGAGGTGTCATCCTTCGTGGTTTTTTTCCATTCTCTTCTTTACCATTGAATTTTGCTTTATCTGTAGTTCGATAACTATGGTTCTTAAGCAGAAAGTTCCTATACTCATCAAACACTTCCTTTTCTAAACTCCTTGAACGACGAGATTTTATCCTGGGACCACAAACTGGGCATGCAAATTTACCCTTTGTTTGAAGACCTACAAGATATATGAATTAATGTAGCGAATTAGAGTTACAATTTAAAATAATGCATGCTATTTTCAATAAATATATATAATATTAAATCACAAAAGAAAGTAACAATATACCACAAAAATGTGTTACCCAAGAGAATCATGAATTGTCCCTGATAGTATTCCATGGAATTGAAATAGTTTTTGCCCTATTGGTCTAGAGACGTCATACATAGTGATGCCAACCCATAAATTCAACAACTCATCGATAAGAGGCTCAATATATACGTTCATATATTTAACATGGTACTTACCTAATTGGTTCAATATACTGCATGATTAATTATACTTATCTAGATGTCATTATATATTAAAGAAATAATTACCATGCACGAAACAAAGAAATAATTTTTTTTGTCATACTTTAAAGCAAATAAAAGATAATTAAATACTTGGAACAATCATTGCCAACATTGCGTGCTCTCTCTTGATCGACATCCAAGGAGGAAGGTTATTGTTTATAAAAAAAACATGCCACACTGAGTATGTAGAACGAAGCTCTCCAAATGGATTGACACCATCAACTGCCAACGAAAGTCTAACATTACGAGGTTCTTATTTAAAAATTGGCCACTTTTCTTCGATTTACTTCAATTCAGAACCATCTGTAGGAATGCAAAGAACATCATCTCTACTTTTGTTCTTTGCATGGAAATCCATAAACTGTGCTATACTTTGGCACCTGAATAACCACTGGAAACATGGAATTATCAGAATATAATGAAGAACTTTGCGAGGCACCTTCTTTGATGCTTTATCGGTTCGATATCTACTTATTTAACATTGTGGGAATTCATTTTCTAATGCATATTGTCCATAGTATACAATATGATCATTAGGACATGCATCAATAGCCTAGTACTCCATTCCAATTTCTTTCATAATCATAGATATTTCTCGATATGTGCGTGGAAAAATATCTGACATTGGTAATAGAAATTCACCTAACAATCTACAAAATTCAAAACAATAAGTCAATGTAAATAATATTAATCATCAATATCAAATCCATTCTAATTTACAAATTAGAAAACAATAGCAATATAGGAAAACATTGATCCTTTTAAGTATTTGTGAACATGCAGGCATAAATAATTAACAAATTAAATACCTTATTATTTGTGTGAGGCATATGTTTGATAAACCATTCAAAACCTTCAAGTTCACCAAAAAAAATATAGCATACATAAGATTTGTTGTGGAGCCTTCATAAAGAGGTTGACATGACTTCTCGAGTAGAGGATCAACATCATGACTATCATCCTGGTTTTCCTCATCCATTGGAGAAAATGTGTCTTGGATCAATCTATGTATCTCATATTCCTGTTTTGAATCACTAACGTTATCTCCATCCATATCATCATTAATAACTTGATCAACAACTTCAATATTCTAATCTCAAAGTTCATCACCCTGTAAAGGAGTATTTTTGCCAGTACTTGGAAAATAACTCTCTGGAGGTCGACATTTTGGGGCCATCGTTTATATATTTAAAAACAATGTAGAAAAATTAGGGTGTATAGAAAATATAAAAATCCTGATAAGAAATATTACCAAAATTCATGACATGATGATTATTACAGAGAATACATTAAATATTGAATCCTCTTACCAAGGGATGATATTCATAACCCCCTTTGGCGTGCCCCTTCTCCCTACAATGTCTTTCATATGTTGTTATTAAAAGTCTTTTTCTTTGCAATCCCCTGCAATCATAGCAAGGGAAATAACATTTTCCATTGCCCCTCGCCTCCAATGTTGCTCTTAACCGAGCAAGCTTCCTGTCATTTTCGTTCATAGTGACAAATCCTTGTACTGAAAAGTAATTGTCTTACCTACACCACACCAAACATTAAGTCGTCAATTTTTTATATTTTAGCTACTCCTCCATGATATTTTAGCTACTCCTTTCGATTATGATATGTTTATTTACAATGACCTACAATCCTCACAATTATTTCTTGTAAGAAATTTTGACATGATTTTATTATTATTATCGATTAACTATTAAGATCGATATGATTCAATTTGTACTTTAGAGTAGTGTGTACTGAATCACCATGTTAAATAATTACACACCATTTAACGAAAGTGGTCAAAATTTCTCAAACTTGAATCACTCGACACCATACACTAGCCTCTAAATTGTTTTGTAGAGAAAATGTCAATCTTTGAAATTCACCACTAAAAAATAAATGCCATCCACTTGTCACCCACAATTGGGTTTGGTTGGTTTAAATTATGACATGTTGATTTGCAGCTACATACAATGGTCACAATTTTATGCTACTTACAGTGGTCATGATTTTATTTTCTAAGACACTTTGGCATGTTCTGATTTTTCATTGTCTGACTAGTAGATTTCATTATGTTATCATAAATTTCGTCATGTTATCGTAGATTTAGCTACTCATTATTAATAGTGTCTAAAAAAGTTACATCAACTACAAACTAGAGTTAATCACTACATCTAAAATTGCGTGTGATTATAAAAAAATGAGAGAAACAACATCACATTAGAATACAATGTTATATGACTAACCTAACCTAATACTAGATTAAAAATATGACATTAATATATATACGCACAACATCATAGAAACACAAAAGTTAGAGAGATAACAAGGTCGCTAAGGGATAGGATTAGACCTAAAAGGATTTTTTTCCCACTTTCTATTTCAAACATTAGTCCAACCGGTAAAGTTGTTATGAGTTGGTGGTTTTGTAATAAGGATTAAATTTACATAAGGAATTGTAGGATCAAATTAATCTAGATTGATAATGACATCTGTTTTTAATGTTTGAATTGACTTATTGATGGAGTAATTTTCCATCTTCTTAAAATACTTCTTCAGAAAATATTTTTCTTGACATTTCACATGAATTTCCATAGAATATACTAACTAGATCCAAAAACCAATGACATAAATATTTTAAAATATGGTATTGCACATATAATATATTAACAAGGAAAAAACAAGCTACATGAAATTTCATTTGAACAAAAATTTACAAGTTAAATGAGTACATAAATAAAAAAACATACTAACCTTGCAAGTTCAAAATCAGAGCTATGTAGATCGAGAATTGGATTTGTTCAACCGGTGGGTGACGAAAAAAATAAACAGCTCAAACCAAAGCCACGAACAATGTCACAACTATAGCAAATGTGTTGCAAAGTCTCTTAAATCCAAGTATATATAGATCGACTATCGTCAATATAGTGATGAAAATTCCTGAGTTGACCCGCAAAAGTCAACTAGTCATTGCAAGCCACATGTTTTAGTAGATGTTTTTTGAGGTATGCAATAATCGTCGCTATAGCGACAAACTTTCGTGGCAATAGTGACGAAAATCCCACCCAATTTAAAAAAAATTGAAAATAATGGAAACGTGGAAACATTTCATGGAATAATTCATGGATATGTAGTAGTGAGTAACCAGAAAGGGAAAGTAGAGGGAAAAAAGAAAGGAGATCACAATTTTTGGAAGCGGGAATTGGTGTAAGAAAGCCCCATTGACGGTCTTAACAGTAACTATGAAGTGCATTAAACATGTGAACATGTTCTTCAATCAAGGAATAGATACAAGGAGCCATGCTTATAGTTTCTAGGATCTGTTTGTATCAGAGAAGCGTCGAAAAGCTACAAGAAAATCAATTTTGGGATGTTTAAGTAAATTTATTGTATTGTTAGCTTCACCACAAGTATAAAAATGATGCATTTTAATTTTAATGTCCTCTTGTTGATATGATAGTTCCATTGGACTTCACATAGTATATATTCTTTTATTTCAATTTATTCGAGGAGATTAATTTTGCTAAGTTCATCGATCAAGGAAAAGTGCTAAAAATGAGATAAAGGGGAATTTGTTTGCTAATTTGTAGATCACGGAAGTCCAGGTGCTGTTTGCAGGCAACAAAACAATGGAAACACAATGTTGAACCCGCCTATCCGGGAACCCGCGATCCAAAAAGTTTGTTCAATATGAAACGGGGAAGTGATCACTCAGGTTGGTGATATAAAAGTAAGTGGAAATCTGAAGACGTGAATCCGCCAACTCCCACACCTAGACATTTTTTGAAAAATGAGTAAGTAACCAGAAATGGAAAGCAGAGGAAAAAAAAAGGGGATAGAAATTTTCGGAAGTGGGAATTGATGTAAGAAAGCCCCATTGATGGTCTTAAAAATAACTATGAAGTGAATTAAACATGTGAACAAGTTCTTCAATCAAGGAATAAATACAACGAGCCATACTTATAGTTTCTAGGATCTGTTTGTATAATAGAAGCGTTGAAAAGCTACAAGAAAATCAATCTTGGGATGTGTAAGTAAAGTTATTATACTATCATCTTCACCACAAGTATAACAACGACGAATTTGAATTTGAATTTCCTCTCGTTGATATGATAGTTACATTAGACTTCGCATAGTATATATTCTTTTATTTCAAATTATTCCAGGAGATTAATTTTGCTAGGTTCATCAATCAAGGAAAAGTGCTAAAAATGAGATAAAGGGAAATTTGTTTGATAATTTGTAGATCGCGGAAGTATGAGTGTTGTTCGTAGGCGACAGAACAATGGAAACACAATGTCGAACTCGCCTATCCGGGAACCTGCGATCAAAAAAGTTTGTTCAATATGAAACTGGGAAGCGGTCGGTTGGGCTGGTGATATAAACATAAGTGGAAATATGAAGATGTGAATCCGCGAACTTCTGCACCTAGACATTTAAATGAGTAAGTAACCAGAAAGGGAAAGCATAGGGAAAAAAGAAAGGGGATGAATTTTTTTGGAAGCAGGAATTGGTGTAAGAAATCCCCATTGATGATTTTAATAGTAACTATGAAGTGAATTAAACATGTGAAAGGTTCTTCAATCAAAGAATAGAGACAACGAGCCATGCTTTTAGTTTCCAGGATCTGCTTGTATAAGAGAAGCGTCGAAAAGCTACAAGAAAATCAATTTTGGGATGTCTAAGTAAAGTTATTGTAATGTCCGCTTCACTGCAAGTATAACAATGATGAATTTGAATTTTAATGTCCTCTCGTTGATATGATCCATTGGACTTTGCACAATATATATTCTTTTATTTCAAATTATTCCAGGAGATTAATTTTGCTAAGTTCATCGATAAAGGAAAAGTGCTAAAATGAGACACATACTACATTTGCGTCACATAACTTATATTAAAGGGCAAAACATGTCCTCTATAGTCTTTAAGATCATAGAAAAATTGCGAAGATCCTGAATGTATTATTAATTTTCCAGAACGAAGCATACAACCAAGAATCAAGTAAACACCAAATGTATTGAAATTTGAGGCATAAGGCAACGCATGAACACATAAGGCCTCAAGCAAGATCCCACAAGGTTCCATAGAGCAGTACACATCGACCTTTGCATCAAACAATTTGATATATAAAAAATCACATCATGGCATTGGTTTTCTCTTACATCTGGTATATTTTCCCACGAGAAAATAACCGGGGCCATGGGATATGAACAAAAGTCTTCCAAACACAAGACAACACAAAACCAATGGAGCTACGCCACTGTACGCTAGATATAACCAGACCTCAAAATGGGGAACAAGAAAGTTTCCAATTACTATTTGACCATTAAGCAAGATCACTATGGAAATTTTCTTCTGATAGTGCCATGGTCTATCACTAACAGTTTTAACAATGCCAAATTTCCAATATTATTGGAAATTCCTGATGTTTCTTCCCAGATGAGAAAGCTATTTCGATGGTTCAAAGGATGGGCTCGAGTTATTTACAGTTGGATGATTTTTATGGGGTTTTCTCTAATACTTCCCATTTCTGGACTGAACAATCTTATGCGTGTGCAATATCTATAGCGAGATCTGAAAATCTCAAGCTCATGTTTCAATCCATCCCGAGTCCTTTTTTTTTCAATTAGGGCATCGAGAAAATGAAGATACCATACCATAAATGTATAGTTGGAGACAATTTTTTATTTTATTCGGGCACCCAAAAGAAATGCAGAAATCCTTCCATGGCTATATAGTTGGAAAACAATTGTCCAACTTGGGCACCCAAAAAATGTGCAGACTCCTCCATCAAAGCCACAACCAACCACCATTTTTTATTTATTTTCACACCGAAACAAATATGCAAAATTCTTACTAGGATATGCAAAAAAACATCAAAATAACAACATCGATTGCATTTGTAATTAGATTCTCCTTGTTGTTTCAAGTGCACAAGAAGAGACAAAATATTTGCAAAGATAATTTTACAGCTATAGATGTAAACTCCGAAGAACTTGAGTCCGACGAACATTCATCTGGGTGTTGAAAAAAATTTACAGACACACATGATATATTTTTCGTTTCCTGCCAAATCTTGATATTATTATTATTATTATTTATTTTTTATTATTTTTTATTTTTCAACCGATATGCAGTATTGCATTGTCCTCATTTAAGGTAAATTTGCTATGTATCCAAAATTCGTGCATCATGTAGACATTGTTTTCCTTTTTATGTAGGTATGCTTCATATGACAATTCTGCTAACCCAGGAAGCACATCTTGTAATGGAGGCTATCTAATTGTACAACGTACGATTGTGTTTCCCACAGTTCATATGGAAGCATTGAGGCAATGTCTATATATGTATGGACATTTTTTACTACATCGCAGACAATAATCGTATCATCACTTATAAAAGCAGAAGTAGAAGAAGGAGAGTTGCATTTCGCACATACAGGCTCAAAGGGGGTCGAGTATGCATTCGCTGCAACCAAAAAACCTTCAACCTGGAAACATGATCATAACAATTATTATATTGAACAATATAATATACAACTGCACCANACCCGTAGAAATTTGGTGAAGGCTATTTGTATGAGCAAAGTGAGGATGAATCTGTAGATGTATACTCACAACAATTGTAGAGCTAGTTAGTTTGTTGAGATCCTGTACTATGTATGCTCGCAATTTTGTTACAAATGTTGCTTGGGTTGTGCGAAAGATCCTTTCTTTAACATCACTTTTATTTGTTATATTTTAGAAGAGCATAAGTGGAAATTGCCCTTTATGCAATTGTTGTTCCATTGGATAAAACAAATTTGAATAGGTATCGAACAATTGCAGCTGCAACATGGAACAACGCAATATTTTTGTAACTTAACCAAGATACATGGACATGCGAAAGTAAAGGACAAAACTGGATATGGAGAACGGTACCATTTCTTTGTCGCTGTCTGACTCTCCATTTTTTATATGAAGAATGTGTTGTGAGCCAAGTTTTATCGCGAGTGTGACAAGTGCGCCAATGGTTCCGATTGGGTAAATATCATTGCTCTGTGCAAGTTGGATGATAGTTGCGTCCAGGACGAAATGATATTCTGAACAAATAGTGGGATTTTTTCCCACAATACTTGTTTCATTGAGCGATATAATCCGATCACAATCACTACGGTCATATACTATTTTGGGCAATATATTAAAATTTTTAATGGATATCCCATTACCTGGCAATATAGTTTTTGCATGTTTATGGACAATTTGTGTAGGAATAGTCAGTGTGACTGTCATCAGGGCCTCCTTGTCTGTCATGTCAGCACGCATAATGGATCTAGTTTTTTTTGCCTTGTCCAAATAGGTGCTATAGATGACCATTATGTCCCGATGAACATTTGTCCAGTTCGGTGACTGTTCAAGCCCTCTATTGATAGTCTTTTGGGTGTTACAAGTTTAGACCTGGTGACAATTTTTGAACAGGAAAAGTAATGTGAATGGTAGTGTGCATTATTTTTTTGTTTTCTTTTTTTCTTGGCATAAATGTACAAGTAGACACACAACTTGGATGAACTATGGAGCTAGAATTTTGCAACTAGACCTCTTAGTATGCTGAACCTATGCTATGTTCGGCTTCTCGCTTTCACTTGTTGATACTTCTTGTGAACTGCAAAGTATGTGTTGCAGATGACATCATCATATTCACCATGCCATAGATGAGTAATTAACTGAGGATATTTGTTTGGTAAACATATGAGGAACATAATGTATGCATCTTTACCTTTGGCCTTGTCGGTCTATTGATGTCTGGGATGATTGACTGCTCATGGCCATGTCACTAGTCCAACTTTTTCTGATGCAAGCATAGAAGGAATAAACAAGCATATGCATTGTATATTTTCCATAATTGTTCTTAATGTCACATGCAGGGTCGAAGGATATGGAATAAGAAATAGGGTGTCAAGGGATACTTAGGAAACATGAGGACCCGAGGGTCAAATTGTATGCCTCGAATTTTTTGACTGAAAAAATGTGTAACAATAAATATGGCATGATGGCGGGGCACGATGACCAATCTGTATATCACGGAACCTCTTAAGCCAGAGGCACAATCTTGAACCTGCCAGCCTAACACCTACAATTGACAAAGTGGGTAAGTATGGAATAAGGTAGAAGCATGACCATAAATGTAAACCCATGAGTCCGCCAACCTGCGCACCAAGGCATTTTCGGAAATACGACTAAGAAGAGAAATCAGAAAGCAAAAGGGATAATAGAAAATGGAAAAATTATAAATGGGGAGGGCACAAAGGCCCATTGTTTCCAAATCATTGTTTTCTAGTCCAATATTATATGCCCCCGCCCATTTTGTATGTTTAATTTACTAGCAAAGTTGGTATACCTTTTCGAATATTGTACCACAAACTCCTCTTCTGTTGCATATAAGAATTCATCTTCCTTTCCAACCAATCTATTTCTTCCAAGGTAGCAACGCCGAATATACAATGGACATGAAGGCAAGTTAGTATGAAGAAAGACATGTAAAAAAAATAAATACAGTTCTAGTTATTTCAATGTAGCAGCAAAGATAATACAATTCACATGAGAATAAGCAGAAAGATACGTCGTATATACATACAATAAAAAAGGTGCAAAGAAGTGGAACAAGTAGAACAAATACACATACAATAAATGAAATAATAAACAATGGAATATGAAATAAGATTACATGTATGCACCTTTGTAACTCCTCATCTACATTCGTGCCAAAGAGTCTATCGTCCTCTCCAGCCACTCTGTTTGTTTAAATGTAGCAACGCAGGAAACATACAATGGACATGAAGGAAGTTAGTATGCAGGAAGATATGTAATGAAGATAAGTTATTATGTAGGAAGGTACACAATATATACATACAATAAACTAGGTGAACACATATACAGACAATAAATGAAATACAAAACAATGGAATATGAAATAACAGTACAAGCATGCACCTTTGTATCTCCTTTTCCACCACTGCAATTAAGACTCCATCATTTTCTTCAACTATTCTATTTGTTTGAATGTGGGAATGCACAAAATATAATGAACATAAATGGAAGCTGGTATGCAGTGGAGAACAAGTAATATGTACATATAGTAAATGAGAATCAACGAATAGAATAAACGATAGTCAAAAACATGAACCTTTGCTTTTTTCCATCCATGGTTCTAAATATATAGAGTTTTTCCCTGCCCAAAATATATTACAAGCCACAAAATATTAAGAAATTGCATGGCCATAGCTAAATGATTTTGGTTTTCTGTGGCAAAGTATCCAGATATGCTTCCAGACATGGAAATATATTTTTGCAGTATCTTTGGTGTACATATCATATCTCAAGTACAAGACAAATTGTATCGTGGTCACACCAGTCTATGTAGAGGATAAAGAAGTTGTATAGTGATATGAGAACATTCCACCATATATGGTTAATAAGTGCATTTTGCACATGTTTTATTTTAACAAAAAAGCAATGGATATTGCAATTGCACATGTAGTTGTCCAATTATTTCTTATGCCACTATTTTATATCATGTCAACATTGAAGTATCAACAAAATTTTACAGTAGAACAAGCACGCATGGAACATGCGCTAGATATTGACCTCGCCAGACATGACAAACAACACAACCACAGGTCCACTCGCGGGTGTAGGATCTGAACACCGCAAAACGCCAAAAATAAAATAAAATAAAACAACTCCAACTACTGGCGCAGGACCCCAACCCTGCAAAGATGAAGTAAACAAAAGAAAATAGCAAGCACCAAACCAATGAGAAAGCACAAACATGCCCAACTGCAGCCCCAGGGCCCCAAACTCGTAAACTTGAGCCAAACAACAATAACCAGGAACCGGCGAACCGACCAACCAATGAACCAGTGAACAAGCAACAACCACCGAACCAGTAAACAACATATGTATCTCCAACAATTACCAAACTGCAACCCAAGCACATAAGGAACCATAAACATATGACGAGCATGCCAGTAGAAATAAGCAAACATTCTTACTTGAAAACTACAAACAATGAACATCAAAGAAGGAATAGAAAATGAAATTATGGCATGGAAAATTACTTTGAAACGATGAACAACATAAGTGTAGGTCGAATTGTGGGTGCAACACCTGGACCCCGCAAAGTAAAAAAAAAAGAAATAGATCTAACTGTGAATGTAGGACCCCAACCTTGCAAAGTTGAACCAAACAACAACAATCAACAACCGATGAACCAACGAAGAAGAAGCACCCACCGAGCTAGTAAACAATGCATGTAGCTTCAACGATGACAAAATTGCATTCCAAGCCTAGAATAAGTATGGAACATACATCGCCTATTCAACTAGTGGTGGACAACAATATTGTCCAAATTCATTTCAACATTGTATGGAAAATTTTGAGGAAAAATGTACTCTGAGAAGCCTATTTAGGTAAACATTTAAGGCTGTCAGGCTGTCTAAGGGCCTCGCGGTATGCAAACATTTAAGCTGTCAGGCCTATTTCAGGACCTCACACCATGTAAACATTTAAGCTGTCAGGCCTATATAAGCACCTCAAAAAAAGTGTCAATGATCTAAACCTTCGGTATGCAAACATTTCAATACAAATACAAATGAATAATAATAATAGGACACATACATTAATAAATAAAAACAACGTCCATGCTCAGAACTTTCGGTTTGTAAACATTTCATTAAAAATGTAATAAAAATTAAAAAGGAGCATCTAAGCTCAAAACTTTGGATATCTACACATTTACAACATTGGGAACAATGAAGCTGGCAATAAGACCTCGAATATATTCTCCAATGAGACGATGACATATAAGTTTTTTTTTATATAAAAAATAATGTTTTTACTTTTATAGTACGAACAATACAGATGATGCAAAAATTTATAGTCAAAGGACAGATTAATATGAAGTCAACGAATTATAGATCGCTATAGTCCCTCTGCGCCTTTGACAGGGACTAATAAGACCAAAATATTTCAATTAAAGAGTACTATGAAATTAATATTAATAAAATTTTGTTGAGATTATGAATTTTTAAATTGATTTTATGAAATACCTTTAAAACATTTTGTCAAATCAACACCAATCTTATAATGAGACGATATACCTTGTAAATGTAAAACTTATGGGAAACATTATTTTCGATAGTACTTCAAACCTAAACGGATTATGTTTATCCTCCTTCGAATAATCATGTTATACATGAGATAATTTATTAAGTAATATGCAAATAAGTATTGTTTTTTACCAAGGTATATAGTCAATGCCACGTTGAGTATGTATTTTAGTGATTTCCATAACACCAACTATTGCATTGTACAATCTCATTGGTTAGGATGGCATGTATAATCATCAATATTATTTATTATTTAAATATTATAGGTTTATAATAATTAATGGTTATTTTTAAAGGAGGGGTGTGTTATTAGTCTCCGTCGAAGGTGTAGAGGGACTATAGCAATCAATAATTCGTTGACTTTATATTAGTTTATGGTTTGACCACAATTTTTTGCATACTTTCTAATGTTCAAACTACAAAAGTAAAAGCATTATTTTTTATATAATAAAAAACCTCATATATGTCATGATCTGATTGGATGATAGATTTGAGGTCTTATTGCCAGTTTCACTATTCCCAATGAATTATATGTTGCCATATCCAAAGTTTTATCATGTACGATACTTTTTTTACTTTTTACTATTGATATTGAAATGTTTAGATATCCAAATTTTGTACTAATAGATTTGAGGTCTTATTGCACATGGATAGTCGGTTTTCATATTACTTTGCTATATCCAAAGTTTTATCATGTACTGTACTTTTTTTAATTTGTACTATTCGTATTGAAATGTTTAGATATCCAAAGTTTGTACTAATAGATTTGAGGTCTTATTGCACATCGTTAGTCAATTTTCATATTGCTTTGTCCTCTCAGTCAATTTTTTTTAGCATAGTCCCTAGTGTTCGAACTATTGTTGTTATTATTATTTTTATTACTATTATTATGTTTGATTTTTCTTTATTGTTGTGTACTTCGAGAGTCTTTGTCATTGTTGCATATGTAACATGCCTTCCACACTGCATTATTTCTTAAATGTTTTCACAACGCGATGCCTTCGACGGTTCTGACAGTCTTAAGTGTTTACCTAACAGGTCTCGCAACCTTAAATGTTTATTGCACAGATGTGTTACAATACAGTTTCGTTCCATTTTTTTGATAGTGTTGTTTACAATGAAATTGTGCAATATTGTTCTTCACTGAAATCATTGGTTCAATGGTTGATGCTTGTTCGTTGGTTCGTTCCATGTTGCTTGTTATTATTTGATTCAATTTTGCAAAGTTGAGGTCTTGCAGTTGCAGTTGGACCTCTTCGTGGTTGTTCATTGGTTTGTTGTTCTTCAACTTTGCAAGCTATTAGACCTGTTGTTGTAGTTTTCAAGTTTTGGGGATGCGCTTCTGTCATCCCTTGTTGATGGGTAATTTTTTGTGCCATCGTTTCATTGCTAATCGTTTTTTTTTGCTTGCTATTTTGCACCTTGCAAGAAATAATTTTCAATGGTAAGAGTCCCTGCCTCGAAATTCTGTTGCAAAACATCTTTCTGTGTGGTTGTTGCGACCAAAATATTTTCCTTGTTCTTGAATTTGAATGTTCTATAGAGAACCTGCCTTTGTCGCAGCCATGGTGACATATAAAAAAATAAAACTGGATGTTCTCCTCTTATTTTTTGTTCCTGGAAACCATGCGTTTTCATATGCCAACTTCGACGTCCTGGATATTGAGCCATAGTTGTTTCCAAAATTCCAATGCAAAGGGGTTTAGAAAACAAATTCGGAGCTGTCACAAGGGGGAACCATCCGCCGGGGTCTAGTGAAAGGGAATGATTTTATTCTCTTGGTCAAAAAATCCGTCCACCTGTTGCCTTTGTCCCATCCTTTCTATTTTGTAGAACATCTTTTGCCTCTAAGAATCTTGTAGGATGCATGCCATGAATAGGTTCAAATCGGTCTTTGTGCTCAACAATTTTATAGTGTTATTTATTTGCGTTGTTTCTTCTGTTTGGTTCAGTGTTCATTGTACGTTTGTTTTCTTGTCATTTGTTGTGGAGACTAGGGGGGATTTAATTTGACAAGAAGAAGGTTGAAGGATACATACCGGGATTGGTACACAATTCTGTGCTTGTAGTTTTCTATTTGTCTTTTTTTTTGTTTTTCATTATATATATTTTTCCCTTTTATCTGTTTTCATTTAAACTGAAAATAGCTAAGAAACAACTTGAAAATCACAATTTAAGAGATGAAACAAGTAATAGATGTTGATTCGTATGAAATAGATACAGACTCCATTATACATGGCAACATAGACGAGGTGTTGCATAACAATGGGATTTTTAGATTGGATGCATTCTCATATACTGTAGGAGATTGCCTTTTCGATGCATTTCAGGTTCTACTGCATTTTCATTATTCCTCAACCGACCTGCACAATGGATTGATAGATTATTTCTTGGGGCTGTGTAAAAAATGGTGACGTTGAGGCATTGGAGTCGTATGAATATGAATAGGCATCTAATTTTCTTTGGCAGTTGCATGGAATACATGATGTCACTACGTATTTTTCAAAGATGTGGTTTTCTACATCTGCAATTTTGCCTGCACATGAGAGAGGAATTTGGGGAGTTACATTTTGTATATGGTGGGTGTTTAAGTGGCTCAATATATCAATTGGAATATGGTCATTGCCAAGAAAAACAAGATATCTACTATTCAACAAAACTACATCTAGCAATCCATACTCCATCTTGTTCCATGATGCCAATCATGTCAGTGGTCATTATGAACCACTATTGTATATAAAATTGTCCACATGCAATCTTGGATGACCTCATATTACTTGTCCCTTATTTGCAAAGACCTTGAATCACAGTGGAAATGGATTATGCATCACATAGAATGCCATGGTTTGCAGATATCAACAACGGTTGTATCTAGCTGTGGAGATAGTCTTTTCAATGCAATTTTGTATTTGGTAGAAACATAATTTGATGTGCAGCCGCTGTGGATTTACATTGTACAATACTTTTGTAATGAAATTATATGCAGAAGCCAATAGGATTTTAGCTGCTTGCATCAACACCTTTCTCCATATCTCCTAGAAAATATGTCGACAATTGGAAGTTGGAAAGAATACCTTGTAAACATGGCACTGCCATATGAAAAAGGAAATGTGGAGGGTGACATATTCTGTTTGCAATGGCTATCTATCATATTTAAAGTAAATATCTAGGTCTGGTTGGCCCTGCTAGATGGAACTATCCATTCCTGGTCTATTGTTTCAAAATACGATCGAACAATTGACATCATCTTGTTGAAAACATATACTACACATATCCATTATCAACCTTTGCTGGGACATATCACTGGTTCATGGTCCACTATCCATGCCACCCAAACCGGATTGAATATGCATACGCGTGGCATGCTTTTTAATGAGAACAAAACTCCTCCTAGTTGCGATGAGGCCATACGTGGCTTAAACAAAAAACGTAGACTAAGTTATCACAACTTGAAAAAGGTCATGTGTGGAATTCATCCCAGTTGTGATGAGGCCATACAGGGCTTAAACAAAAAATGTAGACTAAGTTATTACAACTTGAAAAAGGTCATACGTGAGATAAAAAAATACATTGGTAGTTTTTGGTTTACTATTTCCCTTCTCGGGTTGTTTGAGTTATTGACCCATGGTTCATGTCATTCAGGGTTCCAACAAAGCCTCTAAAACTATCCGCCCTCCTGGTAATCTAGAAGGCAACACAACACCCGGAAGGCACTGCACAGTCTCACCCGAGATAACTTTAAATGGGTGGCTATAAAAATCAGGTGTTTACAGCCTAGGACATAGTAGGGGATAGTGGTTTCGTGATTAAATCCAGGTACCATGAGTTTTCAGGTAAACTACTCATCCCTTGAAATCACATACATATATTTCATAGTTTAATCCCAACATAGTATAAATAGATTCATAACCATGTGCTAACTATTCATCGAACTTAACCGTTATTTGCTGAAAGAAAGAAGAGACATGCATACATTTAACATATTGCCCGAGTATTACCATGGTTCACCCCCTCCTGGGCTATGTCCACAAAGATTTGTCCCTTGGCTCTTTTATTATGGTAGTTCTGCATTCCTGGCACCACACGCTTACAATTCTCCACAAAACTAGGTAAGATCTATGTGAGGCGAACTAGATCACACCAGGCTCTACAACCTGCGGTCTAATCCTCAGATCTACCTTCCCTCGTATCTTCTTTGCTCAATAACTTACAAAATCGGTTCATACAGCTAAAAAAATTACATATCGCTTACGCCCCTATGTGGTTACATTCTCCAAAAGCTTAACTAACAAAAGATAAACCCTTTTGACCTCGTACTTCCCAACCCTCTATAATACTTTCATATATCAATTTATACATTTTGGGCTCTTCAACCTTTTTTAGAATATTACCAAAACCCTAACCCTTATTACGTTAGGTCTTTCTCCCATATGCACGTTGTTCCTCCTCTAGCTATAGATTTCCTTTGTGCACACTTTCTTGCATGCGCGCATGCTGTTATTTTGCTAGTTGTTACTTCACTTTTCTGCATGCTTTCTTTCCCACGATCGTTCTTCTTTCCCTTTTGGCCTGGTGCCAACAATAGTATAGGAAATACTGTCGGTTCAGGTTCCAATGTCAATGCCAACCAAACCACATAGAATTTGCATAAGCGTCACATGCTATTTAATCAGAATGAAATTCATCCCATTTTCCATGAGGTCATCCTGGCCTTGAACAAGAAACATAGACAAAGTTATCACAACTTGAAAAATGTCATACGCGAGAGAAAAAAATACATTACTACGCTTCCTTCTAGAAAGAAACTGACATATCAAAATCTAAAAAAAATTGTTCGTGCACAACACAATAGAAACAGGTACGGTCACATATCCCACAATGGTCATGCAACTTCCTGAGAGGAAAAAATTACATTTCATGGGCTAGAAGCAACATTGTGCACTACTACCAATGAAAACTAGCAAACACTTTCCACCCATACTTCCCTACAGAAGAAAGATGCAAGACAAACCTACATGAAACAAATCAAAGAAACTCCTTCCATTGCATCTGCCAATTGCGATCAATTGAATTTCGCAAAAAACAATAAGTCTTTCATGGCTGATTTGGAAGAAAAATACCTCCGCTTGGCACTACATGATGAACATTTTCCAGTGACAAAATTTGTCTTCCATTGAAACGGTCACCTGAAAATGGAAAAATGCCACAATTTGCAACCCGTGAGCAAATAAGATGTAATACACCACTACCAGATGTAAGTGCAGTTACAGAAATTGAAGAGAGACTTGTGGCTCTATGAATTGCATTTGCACAAATCAGACCCTGGGGCTATAAATGACCCTAGATGGGATTAACATGATCAATTATTAATGTGCCTGTTTAACTAGATGTTGTGCAAAAGCCTTGCCACAATTCATTAGGGATACAATGACAATTGTTGTGGATCTTAAAAGACACTTGCAATACAGAAATTCATATCAGACAGGCAAAGTGTCTGTGCAAGTTGTTATGAAAGCATTAAAAGAATTATGTTCCAGGGCCCTATACAAAGAACATAACATTTGTATAAATGAGAATTGGAACAATGTTCTTGGAGAAGAGGATGTCATCTCTGCACAGACTCTCGAAACTGCTAATGAATTTGATACAAGTGATGAATCAGATAATGAAACACCTGCTGAGACATTGGTGCATGGATTCACTGATTCACAGTGCATTCATGACTTTCAAGACAAGATTGTCGAAATTGCACCTGCTGAGGGGCAATGCCCACTTGGAATATTCAAGGACAAATTCACTGAGGAAATGAACTTCCCAACACTCTTCTATGGAGATCCACGTCCCACTAACATTACATAATGATTAAGTTACCATAAAATAGTTCGATGGGAGCTGCTACATTCAAGCGATGACTTCTCCTGTCACATAACAATTTTTTTTTTCAAAACAATGCATATAATAATAGAGCAAGTGTTGTCTTGCATGTGGGTGTGAATAAGAAAAGGCCAGTTAGAAGGGAGAACGTTGTTTTCCAAGGATGTCAAGTACAAAGTAAACCTAGAAAAAGTCCGGAAATATGATATTGGATACATAGATTTCAAAAACATTCGCATCTCTCCTGACTATTTGCAACAAAACAATAAAAATATTTTTGCAATGATCTGACAATTGGGCCCGCCAACATTTTTCCTCACATTTACAAGTGCAAAGAATTGCTAGGATCCATTGGTGGTTGCAGTATCCGACTTGCATAGGAACATGAAACGTAAAAAGCAAACCGATACACTGGAGAATAATGACATTGACTACCTCATAAGAAAATACCCAGTGACATGTACTCACTACTATAGACATAGAATAAATGCTTTGAGACAATTGATATGCCATGATGAAACATTTTTTGGAAAAATATCGGACTATTTTTTGTGACTGAATTTCAAAATAGGGGGAATGAACATGACCACACACTGTTGTGGATAGAGGGTGCACTGGTCTATGGAGCTAACAAAAATTCACAGATCGAGCAGTTTATGGACAAATACATAACATGCAACACAAATCATTTGGATCTAGAACTTGCCAAATTTCATAGACATTATCATACAAAAAGTTGTAGAAAACAAAAAAAACTCGCATTGTAGATACAACTTCCCCGTGCCGCCAATGGTAGCAACAAGAATCATAGAGCCACTTAGTTTAGAGGTCAATGTTGTTTGCATTTCTAGAACAATCTAAATCCTTGTTCGCATTTCTAGAACAAAGAGAGTTTGACGAGTTGATGAGCTTCGATGACTTCTTGACAGAGCTAAATCTATCAGAAGATGAGTACATCCAAGCCATACAATGTATGTTTAAAAAACCAACAATTTTCCTTAAACGAAAACTTTCACATATCTGGAACAACAGTTTCTCCAAGGACATGCTAGTTATGTGGAATGCAAATACATATGCACAATACGTCCTCAATGCATATGCTACATCATCGTACTGTACCTCGTATATGACAAAGGTTGACAAATCTATGACAAGTGTATTCTGAAGAATACACAAAGAACATGAAAGAAGTCATATTGATGCCATACAAATGATACATACGCTTGGAAATAAATTACTTAATATTCAACAAATGTCTACTCAACAAACAATCCACATTGCAATTTCCCTGTCCCTCAATTGTAGTTCAAGAAAATGTGTCTTCATAAACACATCTCCACTTGAGAAACACACATTTGTGCTTAAACCAATGTGTTTGCTAGAACAATAACCCGACAATTCAGAAGACGTTCTATGTCGCTCTATTATTGATTATTACCTCCAATGTCCATCTCCTATTAAGCATATCTGCTTATCAGAATTCATATCGCATTACAAAAAAAATGGTGCGCCCATATCAAAAAGAAAAAAACCCTTTGTGATACGGTTTGTCAAATACAATAAACATTCTAACTATGAAAACTATTGTAGAGAAAAACTACTGTTATACGTTCCATTCGATGAAAATGACGACATATTAAAACATAATTTCCCTACATGGGAAGATGCGTATGTTTCCTTTGAGACTATAGTGAAAATCAATGAAGCTAGATTTACTTACAATGTTAATCCAACATGGGGTGACCTAGAAAGTGTAGTCAATGAACTAGAAAACCTTGACAATATTGATGAGACATTCACAAACCGAAAAACAACCAGAACTCCCTTTAAGTCTTGTGACTTGCATGCAGATTTGCCTTGTCCTCGAGTGGGTGGCATTGAAAAACGTATCAATCTTGGTTTTCAAGTCACAAAACATCCTTTCCTTATTGAAAATAATGAATACCACAAAATCATACGTTTGTTGAATCGAGAACAACAAACAATTCTAAAGGACACTGCACTTAAAAAACGCTTGAGCATGCACACTCGTGTGCACTTGTTCCTTACAGGCGGAGCAGGAACAAGCAATACATTCACAACGAAAGAACTGTTCCGAATTATTATACGAATCTATGATTCAAACAATTCCTCTGGTCCTATGAAACCAAAGGGCCTAATATTTGCATACACAGGAAAAACTGCATATAATGCAGGTGGAACACCAATCCACTCTGCATTTTTGATTCCTTTTAACAAGTCATAGTTTCTTCCACTTATCAAGGAAATGTTAGATACCTTGTCTAAGCTTTATGACAAACTACAAATTGTCTTTATAGATGAGACATCTTTGATTAGAAGTCGCTTCTTGTATTCCATTGACTATCGACTAAGAAGCATAAAACATGTGCACACAAAATACTTTGGAAACATTGACATGATATTTTGTGGGGATATTTACCAGGCACAACCCATCCATGATTCTTTGATATTTGAACAACCTATGGTTAACATGAAAACAATGACACATGACTTCTGAAGGGACAATATTAAATTCTTTGAATTGCATACTACAATGCACCAGACAGATGAAACATTTATTGCAATTTTGAATAGAATGCAGACAAACAACCAAACACATGATGACTTAACATATATCAATTCGAGGTGCTTGTGACATGCACCAATGGACCCAACCTTCCCTTACCTATTCTACACAAATAAGGATGTTGCAATGCATAATAGGTACACACTATTGCTCATGCCTGGTGATGATATCATCATCAATGAAATTGACCTGGAAGAAGACAACCATGGAAATGTGCCACGTCATGAACATACATCCACTTTATCTTTGCAACTTGTCATGAAATTAGAAATGGTGTTTGAAATATATGCCTGAAACTATGATTCACATGACAACTTGGTCAATGGTGCAGATGGAATACTCAAATGCTATACCAAAACAAAAAAACTTGATGTCCTCTAGATTAAGTTCCATGAACTGCATATAGGCAAGTGACAAGCAAGCAAGTTGGCTTATTTATATAATTCAAACACTACAAGCAATTGGACACCTATCTTGCGAATATCAAAGCTAGTATCTACATTAGCAAGGATAGTTCGACTGAAGATTCGAAAACAATTTCCAATTAAACTTTCATGTGCACGTACAGTCCACAAATCGTAAGGACTAACACTTGATAGTGTTTCATTTTAGCCTGCTGGAATTCAAATACATGGACTTGTATACATAGCACTGTCCCATGTCAGAAGCATAGAATCCTTGTATTTACTAAGTCCTCTTACAAAAGATAATTTCAAAGTCAAACAGAAAGTTGATATTGAAATGAAACACCTCAGGACTACCACAAAATGGCATCTGCAGTATGATTACCAATTCATACAAACAAACTCATCTGTATCAATTCTCTCACTTAACACACACAAATTACATGCACACATGGATGATATACTCAATGACTATGATATAATGCAATCCGATATTCTGTGCTTGCAGGAAACATACATGGTATTATGCATGCAAAACAAACGATTTCCAAATCACAATTGCATATCAAGTTACATTACACATGGGGTAATGATATTGGTGAAAAAACATGTAACAATTTTGGAGCATAAACATTTCGAAGAAAAAAATGTTGAGATGGTACTTGCAAAAATATTTTTCCATGGAACAAAAACTGCAATACTAAATCTGTATGCTGCTCCCCATGCAACATTCTCCAACATACTAAATGTTCTTTCTAATGCATTAGACCATTTGCATCTGAATGAAACCATTGTGATTGTATGAGACTTCAATATTGACATGCTACAAAATAATTCCAGAACAAAAGAATTGGAAAACTACATGTGCAAATACAGTCTCCGCTTTCTTTTGAACAACACAAGCCATGTACAAAACACACTTATTGACCATGTATGGTCGAATGTGCCCATTTCTCAATACATCATCTTTATCTTGGACACATACTCATTTGATCATGATACAATTGGTATTGCACTTGAATTATGAGATATACATCAAACATATTGCAAAGTCACATTTTTATGTTTCAAAGCATATATGTCTAGCTTGTTGCAGAAAACCAAATTATCCAACTTCTTAGTTTTCCCTAGTTTGTACACAAACTGTTATGGTCACCATACAATTGGTATTGCACTTGAATTATGAAATATACATCAAGCATATTGCAGATTCATATTTCTATGCTTCAAAGCATATCTGTCTATCTTATTGCAGAAAATCAAGATATCCAACTTCTTAGTTTTCCCTGGTTTGTAATTGATTTTGGTCACAATTGTTTTTACAATACACACACACACACACACAAACTTGGATGAAAAAAAAAGGTACATTCTTCTAACACTATCTGTTACTCTATTCCTTTTATTCTATTTTATTTAGTCTATGTACATAGTACTTGCTTTTTTCTTTACATGTCAGCTTATGTTCATGTCCATTTTGTTTTGTGCTTTTTTTCATAGAAACAAACAATAAAACTAGACACTGCAAAGAAATCCTAACAAAAAATGTAGAAGAATCCATGAAAAGGTGCATATTTCTACCCGTGTTCCATATCCAATAGTTTTTCATTTACTCTGTCTATATTTGTTGCACTGGTTTACATCTCTATTTTTTTTTCTCCTTGGATACTCCATATGTTCCCATACATTAACTTGTCTTCATGTCAATTCTATTTTCTGTGTTGCTATCTTGAATTAAATAATTTTTTACTCCATCGTTTTTTTCATGTGTTCCTATGGAGAAACTTGTATTCATGTCCATTGTATTATCTGTATTGCTACATTGAAACAAGAACACAGTAATTGGGCATAGGGTTGGAGCCTTGTGTGATAGGTCTGAAAAAGATGAGGTGCAATGGGCCACAACAAATACAACGCGTATGCCTGAGACTAAGAGGTATGGTTACAAAAAAACTCTGATCTGCATACGTTGTGCAAGTTCTCCAATATAGTTTTAAGAAAATAGCTATTTCATTTGTTTGACAAGTGGAGACAAAAAAATGTTTTCAAAAATTATTCAGTAATGTAATTTATTCTATTTGTACACAAACATGGAATGAGGAAGCGGTCGATCGGACTCGTGATAAATTACAACATTGTATAAATTACTATAAAACTTGGTAAAATGTTATAATATTCTATAAATTACTAAATCTCATGTTGCGTTCGGTCGGACTCGTCATACATAGACATGACTATAAATTTGAACCAGTGAGACCGCCAAACCATGCACAGTGTCACATCTATTTTAAACTATATTTCTATTTTATTTACTCTATATACATATTCCTTGCTTTTTTATTTACATGTCAACTTATGTTCATGCCCATTTTGTTTTTGTACTTTTTTTTTTCCAGAGAAAGAAACAAGAAAACTAGACACGACAAAGAACTCTCAACCAGAAATATAGAAGAATCCATGCAAAGGTGCATATTTCTACCTATGTTCCATATCCAATAGTTTTTCGTTTACTCTGTCTATATTTGTTGAACTGGTTTGCAACTCTGTTTTTTTTTCCTCCTTGGATACTCCACATCTTCTTGTACATTAACTTGTCTTCGTGTCAATTATATTTTCTGTTCTACTATCTTGAAATAAATAAATTTGTACTCCTTTTTTTTTTTTCATGTGTTCCTACGTAACAACTTGCTTTCATGTCGATTGTATTCTCTGTAATGTGAGGCATACACTTCTTACCTCCCTTTATTTTTCCTCTTCTATACTTATCCATTCTCCCTTTTTTTCCTTCCACTCTATTATCTATTTCTGATTCTATACTTGGTCCCATGTCTATGCTCACGGGTTCCCAGGATGGCGGAGCGACATATTCCATGTCCATCTATATCTTTACATCACGATTCTGAATGTCCGCCATTCATTTTCATAGTTGGTGAATTTTATGGCTGTGGGTTCCTACGTAGGTGCCATCAAACTCTCATGCCCTGTGTTCACGCTATACATCTTGCGCCCGAAACTTCGACGATCTACAATTCGACCCCAGACTCGAAGATTGCAACTTATTTTTCCCAACATTTGTTGATATTTCAAAGTATATGTTGATATTTTTCCCAGTTCGTTTCCACAGTTAGCCAATTTTATGGCCGTAGGTTCCCCCCCAATGCATTATCGAACTCCCATGCCCCGTGTTCAGATATACATCTTGCATCCAAAACTACAATTATCTACAATTTGACCCCACACTACTCGAACTTGCAAGCCTCACTCTTTATAGAACTCACAAATTGTATATCCATCTATATCTTGACATCACGAGTTTGATCGAGTGCTTTCGTTTCCTTAGCCAATTTCATGGCCGTAGGTTCCCGGGTACGCATTGTCGAACTCTCATTCCCCGTGTTTCGAGTATACATCTTGCATCCAAAACTTGGGTGATCTACAATTCCACCACGGACTTCCAGGTTCAAAAAAGTACCAAAGCATCTTTAATTCTCCTCCATGCCCTCCATGTCGCTCCTTCCCAATACACATTAATTATTCTTTTACTAGTGACAACTCACCATAGATGTTCAAAAAGATTGGCATTAATAAGCGGAAAGCTCGAGGTAATCTCCCATTAAAATGCATTTATGGGAGAATATTATGGAATCTGATTAGTTTCTTTCTGTCAATCTTGAATTCGCAAAAAAATATGGTTGTTTTGGTTTTTTTAAGGCGTCATCATAGCAAGAATGCAATATTGTGCTGGCCCACTGTGATCTACAAAGGTGTTCACATGATGCTACTCTTTAGTATTGTGCATATCATTTTTGAACCTTACAGGTTCACATATTTGAGAGTGTGCTTGCATATGAAAATGTTTCTCCACCCTTCCAATTTGAACATAGTTTGCATTTGGGCCACAGAGAACAATAATAGAATTAAATAATATGAAATTGTTTAAGTAAATATAAACAAATTATCTTTTGACTTGAACCTGCTTTTGTCAATATCTAGGTATATTACATAGTTCTCAATGTTTTCCCCACTTTTCAATAGTTTCTAAATTTCCCTGCCATCTTCACATGCCTTTCCCAATGCAAATTGATGACACTTTTATTAGCTTTGAAAATATTGGCATTAAAAGGAGAAAAGGTCGAGGACATCTCCCATTAAAACACATTGAACCAAGATTTACCAAAGATTATATTATGATGTTGCAGCGTCCATTTTAAATACAATGAGGAGAAAATGAAGGTTTTCATCACCTTATGGCTACAACCCAACACCATTTCTGTGGAGATGCCCTGAATATTTTCGAGCACGAGGACCAACATTTTCAGTGGTCCATAGCTTATGACTACTACTCGTCCACTTCTTCCCAGATGAAAGTTATCTCAACATCTAAAATTGTAATAGAAGATTATATCCCTGATTTTTTTTACTTTAAGGACTTGGTCACGTGTTGCGCCGAGAACCATATTTTGAACCAACGGATTGTCCAGATGGGTGACCATTTCCAAATCTCCCTATCACCTCAAGTATTTCGAAAGATGTTAACACTTCCTGAATCAACACCTACTTTCAAGGGTAAGAATTGCAAACAGTTCTTGAAGAAGCATGGTAATAAATTGGACCTCTTGCCGAAGTTATTATAGGACCCAGGGCCCACTCCCCAGGACATGGCCATATTACAGGTTAGTACATGTAAAAAACTTTTTCAGCAAATTGCATGGCTTTTCACGAGGACAACGAGACAAGAAAGTGCAACCGACATCTATTAGATGATTCTGTATATTTTATATTTTACGGTCAAGGAACAAACCATATTTCATTGCCGCAAGTTGATTTCCATTCAAATCTCTTCCCAGTTGTTTCAATACAAGAGGAAGAAGAAATTCTTTATGCCATCTTATTTATTTTTCGACTTGCTGAAATATCCATTTCCTGGACTATCTATGTGTAGGAAGCTGAACTCTGAATTTGACCTAGTAACATTCTCGTTCCATAAATCATGGAGACGCGATGCTTTCCAACAATTTTATAAGGTCTTTTATTTATTTATTTTGTTTCAGTTTTTAAAGCATTGATATTTGGAAAGTATTTTCCTTGGTTTTCTGGCCAGCTGACAATCTTCCTGGATAGGAAGGTTTTTATCTTGATGCAGTTTTACCATTTGGTGTTAAAGTTACTGGTATGAAAGAATTCAGAAGAAGACAGGAGGATCTCCCTGCCTTGGATCGAGTAGACCAACTAAATGCATGCTGGAAAGAAAAGGTAAAGAACCTGAATGGTATCGTTCAAGTATGTAGCCAGGCCATATCTAAAAGAGACAAAATATTCAAGAAGCTAACTGAGATAGATCTACCTACCAGCACCAATGAAGTCCAGTACCCAAAATTCATATTCAACTTGTTTTTTTTAACCTAACAAACATTTGATGATCAAGTTCATATATATAAAAAACTGTCATTTGAAAATTTCTATGGCATTCTTGAATATGGTGAAGATGACGTGAAAACTTGGCTAGTCGGTTATGCAATTACAAACCAATATATTCAAAAACCATTGCACAACTTGTCTATTGATCTAAGGGACTTGGAAAGTGAATTCTTCAATATAAAAATCCGACATGAAATGAATGTGGTGCCCATGAGGAGCTACATCGAAGAATGGTTGAAAAAGGCTGTCGACCAGATTATCAATGAAGGTCAAAGCCGAGGAAAGCCATACAAGGACATCAGTGAGAAAATGACAAGGCATGGGACACCATCATAGTAAGTTGATATTGATTACATTCTTCTATCTTCATCCACTTATTCTAACAAAGCTTTAACCCATATCTGACAAATTTCTCTTTCTTCTTGCTAGGTTTTGTTGTTTTCCATCACCGAATTTCTTCTTTCCACAAACTCCATTCTTGTACATCTTTGATTTGTAGTCCGTAGTAGTCCCAATCATAGTCATTCTAACAAACCCATTTTTATTTCACAAAATATGTACTGAACTATAGTTTTTTTTACAAATTCGAAGACAACATTTTTTGGGAAATATTCTCAAATGTATTTTGTGACCCAGTTTATCTGAATATAAATATTTGGGGTTGTTCTATGCTGTTATTCAATGCTTGGTGTTGTTATTTGAAATTTGTATTTCTTCATAAAATTAATTCATTTTCATGTTCTATATTGTGCATATTTTCTAGCTTCGTATATTTCAAAATATTCTTCGATATACAAAATGTAAAGTCATATATTTTTTTCTCTATTCCTTGTAGGTTTGAGAAAAAAATTTCAAGCCCAAAAAACCATTCAAATTTGAACATCGTTTACATTTGGACCACAAATAATCTATTAAGATACATTAATATGGATACATTTTAAATAAACATAACAAAATCCCTTTAAACTTGAACCTGACTTTCTCAGGCTCTTAGATTGCCCGCGGGTTGATCAGTTAGCGGACTGCCAAATCCTTATTTCCATCTATATCTTCACATTAGGAACCCGACCAAAGACCGTCCCTTTCAACACTTGGCCAAATATCTCACCACAACGTCCCAGCTTAGCGCTATCACATTCTTATCCTGCATGTTCCGTTATATACATCTTTCACCCAACACTTCCATCATATACATTTTGTACCCAAAAATTCTGTGATAAAAGATAAAGTATAGAAGACGGAAAAAAAGGGTTAATATATTCACATTTGTGATAAATATCCCATTTGTTCGCAAGATCTTTTCTTCATGTTTCTGGAGAAGTTATATACTTATTGAATATACTTGGAAAGAAGTGCAAAGGTGGCAGGCATAGAAATACCCATGGAAAGTGGTCAGACGAGCTTCAAAATAGGGTGGCAAGGGTTCTCGAGGAGACGTAAGGCCCCGACTATCAAATTGTATATATCGGAACATTTCGGTGCAAAATGTGTAACACAAATAGGGTATTCCTGCCATCCTCAATTCAAATTTATTCTGCTTTCACTAGTGACATCTCAGTGCACAACTTTTCTTATTGGCATTAACAATCAAATAACGTATTCAACAATGATTTACGGGAGCCCAACCGACCCCCGAGTTGGCGCTATTATAAATATTGCACCCAAAATTTGCGTCATCTACAGTTCCTCCATATACATCTTGCACCCAAATCTTCCATGGTCTACAATTCGTCCACATATTGGAACATGGTTTGCATTTCGACCACAAATAATCTATTAAGATACATTAATATAAATACGATTTAAATAAATATATTTAAACTTGAACCTGACTTTTTTCGAACTCGTGGATTGGTACTATATCATCACATCATGAGCCCAACCGACCGTAGTTCCTTTCAACACTTAGCCAATTATCTCTTCGCGGGGTCGGGACTTAGCGCTATCGAATTTTTATGCCCCTTGTTTCGTGATATATGTATTCAACAATGATTTATGGGAGTCTGACCGACCCCTCAGTTGGAGATATTATAAATCTTACACCCAAAACTTACGTCATCTACAAGTGCGTGATATACATCTTGCACCCAAAACTTTCGTACTCCACAATTCGTCGCGACTTAGCGCTATCGATTTCTTATGCCCCCTGTTCCGTGATATACATGTTTCACTCAACACTTCCATGATATAAATTTTGTACCAAACACTTGCGTCATTTATAATTCGACCCCGTTTATAGAGCCCACCTACATGGGAATTCGTGATCTGAAAAGTAGCTAGGCATCAAATGGATAGCGGCTGGTCAGAGTCAAAATATAAAAGCATGAGCGCAAATGTGAACCGGTGCATCTGCCAATGTGCGCATTGGGAAAATGACTAAGTAACGAGAAAGAGAGAGTAGAATGGAAAAACAAACATGAATTTGGTTGAGTATAAAAGAGGGAAAATAAGGTCCAATTTATTCAAATCCGCAATAGATATTCCATTTCCTAGCAAGATCTTTTCTCTATGTTTCAACTGCAGAAAGCGGTCGGATGGGCTTCAAAATAGGGTGACAATGGTTCCGAGGAGACGTAAGGCCCCACCTGTCAAATCATATATATCGAAATATTTTAGTGAAAAATGTGTAACACAAAGAGGGTATTCATGCCATCTTCAATTCAAATTCATCCTTCTTTTACTGGTGACAACTCAGTGCACAGGTTTTCTTATTGGCATTAACAAGCAAAAAACATATTCAACAATGATTTACAGGAGCCCAACCGACCCCCGAGTTGGCACTATTATAGATCTTGCACCCAAAACTTACGTCATCTACAGTTCCACCATATACATCTTGCACCCAAAATTTTCGTGGTCTAAAATTCGTCCATATATTGGAACATGGTTTGCATTTTGACCACAAATAATCTATTAAGATACATTAATATAAATACAATGTAAATAAATATATTTAAACTTGAACCTGAATTTTTTCGAACTCGTGGATTGGTCCTATATCGTCACATCATAAGCCCAACCGACCGCAGTTCCTTTCAACAAGCATTTGATGATCAAGTTCATATCTATAAAAAACTGTCATTTGAAAATTTCTATGGCATTCTTGAATACGTGAAAAATTGGCTAGTCGGTTATGCAATTACAAACCAAGATATTCAAGAAGCATTGCACAACTTGTCTATTGATCTAAGGGACTTGGAAAGTGAATTCTTCAATATAAAAATCCGGCATAAAATGAACGTGGTGCCCATGAGGAGCTACACCGAAGAATGGTTGAAAAAGGTTGTCGACCAGTTTACCAATGAAGGTCAAAGATGAGGAAAGCCATAAAAGGACATCAACGATCAAATGAAAAGGCACGGGACACCATCATAGTAAGTTGATATTGATTACATTCTTCTGTCTTCATCCACTTATTCTAACAAAGCTTTAACCCAGATTTGACAATTTTCTCTTTCTTCTTGCCAGGTTTTTCTGTTTTCCATCGCCGACTTTCTTCTTTCTACAAACTTCATTCTTGTACATATTTTATTTGTAGTCCATAGTAGTCCCAATCAGAGTCATTCTGGCAAACACATTTTTATTTCACAGAAGATGAAATGAACTATAGCGTTTTTTACAAATTCGAAGACAACTTTTTTGGGGAAATATTCTCAAATGTATTTTGTGACCCAGTTTATCTGAATATAAATATTTGGGGTTGTTCTATGCTGATATTCAATGCTTGGTGTTGTTATTTGAAATTTTTATTTCTTCGTAAAATTAACTCATTTTCTTGTTCTATATTGTGCATATATTACAACTTCGTATATTTCAGAATATTCTTTGATATACAAAATGTAAAGTCATATATTTTTTTCTCTATTCCTTGTAGGTTTGAGAAAAACATTTCAAGCCCAAAACACCATTCAAATTCGAACATGGTTTACATTTGGACCACAAATAATCTATTAAGATACATTAATATGGATACATTTTAAATAAACATAAAAAAAATCCATTTAAACTTGAACTTGACTTTCTCAGGCTCTTGGATTGCCCACGGGTGGATCAGTTAGTGGGCTGTCAAATCCTCATTTCCATCTATATCTTCAAATAAAGAACCCGACCGAAGACCGTCCCTTTCAACACTTGGACAAATATCTCACCACAACGTCCCAACTTAGTGCTATCACATTCTTATCCCACATGTTCTGTTATATACAACTTGCACCCAACACTTCCATCATATACATTTTGCACCAAACAATTATGTGATAAAAGATAAAGTATAGAAGACGGAAAATAAGGGTTAATATATTCAGATCTGTGATATATATCCCATTTGCTCGCAATATTTTTTCTGCATGTTTTTGGAGAAGTTATATACTTATTGCATATAATTGGAAAGAAGTGCGAAGGTGGCAGGCACATAAATACCCATGGAAAGTGATTGGACGGGATTCAAAATAGGGTGGCAAGGGTTCCCGAGGAGACGTAAGACCCCGACTATCAAATTGTATATATCGGAACATTTCAGTGCAAAATGTGTAACTCAAAGAGGGTATTCCTGCCATCCTCAATTCAAATTCATTCTGCTTTCACTAGTGACAACTCAGTGCACAACTTTACTTATTAGCATTAACAAGAAAATAATGTATTTAACAATGATTTGTGGGAGCCCAATCGACCCTCGGGTTGGCACTATTATAAATATTGCACCCAAAAGTTGCATCATCTACAGTTCTTCCACATACATCTTGCACCCAAAATTTCCATGGTCTACAATTCGTCCACATATTGGAACATGGTTTGCATTTGGACCACAATAAATCTATTAAGATACATTAATATAAATAAAATTTAAACACATATATTTAAGCTTGAACATGAATTTTTGCGAACTCGTGGATTGGTACTATATCGTCACATCATGAGCCCGACCGACCGCAGTACCTTTCAACACTTAGCCAATTATCTCTCCTTGGGGTCACAACTTAATGCTATCAAATAATTATGACCCTTGTTCCGTGATATACGTATTCAAGAACGATTTATGGGAGTCCGACCGACCCCTCGGTTGGAGCTATTATAAATCTTACACCCAAAACTTCCGTCATCTACAAGTGCATGATATCCATCTTGCACCCAAAACTTCCGTACTCTACAATTCATCGTGACTTAGCGCTATCGATTTCTTATGCCCCCTGTTCCGTGATATACATGTTGCACTCAACACTTCTGTGATATAAATTTTTTACCAAACACTTGCGTCATTTACAATTCAACCCCGGTTATAGAGCCCGCCTACCTGGGAATTCGTGATTTGAAAAGTGGCTAGGCATCAAATGGCTAGCAGCCGGTCAGAGTCACAATATAAAAGCTAAGTAACGAGAAAGAGAAAGAGAGAGTAGAATGGAAAAACAAACGAGAATTTGGTTGAGTATAAAAGAGGGGAAAGAAGGTCCAATATATTCAAATCTGCAATAGATATTCCATTTCCTAGCAAGATCTTTTCTCTATGTTTCAACTGCGGAAAGTGATCGTATGGGCTTCAAAATAAGGTGAAAATGGTTCTGAGGAGACATAAGGCCCCGCCTGTCAAATCGTATATATCGAAACATTTCAGTGAACAATATGTAACACAAAGAGGGTATTCATGCCATCTTCAATTCAAATTCATTCTACTTTTACTGGTGACAACACAGTGAACAGGTTTGGTTATTGGCATTAAAAAGAAAAAAAAACGTATTCAAAAACGATTTACGAGAGCCCAACCGACCCCCGAGTTGGTGCTATTATAGATCTTGCACCCAAAAATTGCATCATCTACAGTTCCGCCATATACATCTTGCACCCAAAACTTCTGTGGTCTACAATTCGTCCACATATTGGAACATGGTTTGAATTTCGACCACAAATAATCTATTAAGATACATTAATACAAATACAGTTTAAATAAATATATTTAAACTTGAACCTGAATTTTTTTGAACTTGTGGATTGGTCCTATATCGTCACATCATAAGCCTGACCGACCGTAGTTCCTTTCAACACTTAGCCAATTATCTCTCCGCGGGGTCGCGACTTAGCGCTATCGAATTTTTATGCCCCTTGTTCTGTGATATACATATTCAACAACGATTTATGGGAGTCTGACTGACCCCTGGGTTGGCGCTATTATAAATCTTGCACCCAAAAATTTTGTCATCTACAAGTGCGCGATATACATCTTGCACCCAAAACTTCCGTACTCTACAATTCGTCGCGACTTAACACTATCAATTTCTTATGCCCCCTGTTCCATGATATACATGTTGCACACAACACTTTCGTGATATACATTTTGCACCAAACACTTGTGTCATTTACAATTCGACCCCGGTTATAGAGAATGCCTACCCGAGAATCCGCGATCTGAAAAGTGGCTAGGCATCAAATGGCTAACGGTCGATTGGAGTCACGATATAAAAGCACAAGCGCAAATGTGAACCAGTGCGTTCGCCAACGTGCGCATTGGGACATTTTCGGAAAAACGACTAAGTAACGAGAAATATAGAGTAGAGGGAAAAAACAAACGGGAATTTGGTTGAGTATAGAAGAGACCCCTGGGTTGGTGCTATTATAGATCTTTCACCCAAACCTTGCATCATCTATAGTTCCACCATATACATCTCGCACCCAAAACTTCCGTGGTCTACAATTCGTCCACATATTGGAACATGGTTTTCATTTCGACCACAAATAATCTATCAAGATACATTTATATACACAAAAATTTAAATAAATATATTTAAACTTAAACCTGACTTTTTTTCAAACTCTTGGATTGCTCCTATATCATCACATCATGAGCCCGATTGACCGTAGTTCCTTTCAACACTTAGCCAATTATCTCTTCGTGGGGTCGTGAGTTAGCACTGTAGAATTTTTATGCCCCCTGTTCCGTGATATACGTACTCAACATCAATTTATGGGAGTCCAACCGACACCTGGGTTGGTGCTATTATAAATCTTGCACCCAAAACATCCGTCACCTACAAGTGCGCGATATACATCTTGCACCCAAAAATTCCGTACTCTACAATTCGTCGTGACTTAGCGCTATCGATTTCTTATGCCCCCTGTTTTGTGATATACATGTTGCACACAACACTTCCGTGATATACATTTTGCACCAAACACTTGCGTCATTTACAATTCGACCCCAGTTATAGAGCCCACCTACTCGGGAATCCGCCATCTGAAAAGTGGCTAGGCATCTAATGACTAGCGGTCGGTCGGAGTCACGATATAAAATCACAAGCGCAAATGTGAACCGGTGCTTCCACCAACGTGCGCATTGGGACATTTTTGGAAAAAATGACTAAGTAATGAGAAAGAGAGAGTAGAGTGGAAAAAACATGAGAATTTGGTTGAGTATAGAAGAGGGAAAAGAAGGTCCATTATATTCAAATCTGCAATAGATATTCCATTTCCTAGTAAGATCTTTCTGTATGTTTTTGGAGAAGTTGTATACATCTTGCATATACTTGGAAAGAAGCCTGAAGGTAGCAGGCACATGAAACAACAACTAGAAATTGGAAATTTCTTGAACCCGCGATCTCGACGATCTGTGAAAGACATGTCAAGAAATAGTCATTTGCGGAAAGCGGTCGGTCGGGCTTCAAAATAGTGTGACAAGGGTTCCCGAGGAGACATAAGGCCCCGCCTGTCAAATTGTATATATTGAAACATTTCAGTGCAAAATGTATAACATGAAAAGGGTATTCATGCCATCCTCAATTCAAATTCATTCTGCTTTTACTGGTGACAACTCAGTGCACAGGTTCACTTATTGGCATTAACAAGCAAAAAACATATTCAACAACGATTTACGGGAGCCCGACCGACCCCTGGGTTGGTGCTATTATAGATATTGCACTCAAAACTCACGTCATGTATAGTTTCTCCATATACTTCTTGCACCCAAAACTTTCATGGTCTACAATTCATCCAAATATTAGAACATGGTTTACATTTGGACCACAAATTATCTATTAAGATACATTAATATAAATACAATTTAAATAAATATATTTAAACTTGAACTTGAATTTTTTTGAACTCGTCGATTGGTCCTATATCGTCACATCACGAGCCCGACTGATTGCAATTCCTTTCAACACTTAGCCAATTATCTCTCCGTGGGGTCGCGCTTAGCGCTATCGAATTTTTATGCCCATACAAGTGTGCCATATACATCTTGCACTAAAAAATTCCATACTCTACAATTTGTCGCGACTTAGCACTATCGAATTCTTATACCTCCTGTTTCGTGATATACATGTTGCACACAACACTTCCGTGATATACATTTTGCACCAAACACTTCTGTACTCTACAATTCGTCGCGACTTAGCACTATCGAATTCTTATGCTCCCTGTTCTGTGATATACATCTTACACACAACACTTCCGTGATATACATTTTGTCTTTTACTATCGACAAATCAACATATAGGTTCACTCATTGGCATTAATAAGAAATATACGGGAGTCCGACCCACTGCCATTTCTTTTCATACCTAGTTGCCAGGTTGACGTATCCGAACTTTCCTTCCCCCTTTTACGTGATATACATCTTTCACCCAAAACTTCGGTGATCTACAATTCCACATTTAGCCAACTTTATAGCCGCGGATCTTCAGGTTGGTGCTATTATATATCTTTCACCCAAAACTTCTGCCATCTACAATTCACATGGATTATGCTTTTACTGGTAACAACTCAACACATGTGTTCGAAAGACATTGGCACTTCTTTGCTTAGTCACAACTCACCATACAAGTTTTCTTAGCAATATTACTCCACTCTCCCCATTTTCCAAAATTTACCTTATAAGCTACTTGGCAGGGACTACGCTGCCACACAACACTTGTTAAACTAGGGTTGTGAGAAATATAGTTCTTGCATTTTATAAAAAATAAAAACAAAAAGGTATATTTTGTGTTTTTTTATTTCATTTAATTCAAAACACATAAAATATCACAAACATTAAAAATCCAAAAATATCTCATACTTAAGTCCAAATTCACATACACGTGTGTGTTAATTTGGACTCGAATATGCAGTAGATTGTGTTTTTTTTGGATTTTTAAGTCTCTATATATGTAATGTTTTATGTGATACAGACAATAAAAATTAGCAATGCGAAGGCTTCCTCCCATACAATATTAAAACATCTCTAACAAAATCAATTATTATATTTGAAATGTGGAATGTAATTTGGAATTCTTTAGATTATGTTTACATATATCAAATAGCTTCCAAAATTGACTTCTATTTAAAATTTCTTAGAGAAGATACATGTTTCCTATATAAGTTTTCCTACTCTTTTGTTAACAAATTTGAGATTGAAAAATCCACAAAATGTAATGCAAACTTGACATGCATCCTTATTTAAGAATTAAAAAAAATAGTAAAAGAGACCTACAAACACTCTTAAATCTATTTAAGAATCTCTTTAAGAATAATTTGTAGAGCATCCCATAGGAGGCCCAATAAGAAATCAACGAGCAAAAAATACTCTTCAATCAAAAAATTTTGAGTTTTTTATAACTAGTGAACATGGTCCTTAAGGCAGTCATGACCTAAAACCCAATAAAAGTGAATTTTAATACCCAATTGGCAAGAAATACTCAACAAATAGTGCCAAAACAAAATAATTTATGAAGCCATTTCCAACTCAATGGTTTTCTCTACTTCTACTGTCATTTCATCAATACCTCCAACCATATAAAAATATTGCTTAGGTAGATCGTCATATTTTCCATTTTCCATTCTACATCCAAAATATATCTCCCCATAGATCTGTCAAGGATAAGACCCCCTACGAGGCTTAGATCGAACTCAAACTAGAAGTGACCCACTTTCATATTTTTGGTTCACGTGCATGGGCCCAAATTTCCTCTGAAAAGAGGAAGGCACTTGATCCACAGAGCACTTAGTGTATTTTTGTTGGATACACCAACAGTGTGAAGGGATACATACTCATTGATCTTTCCTTGGACTGACTCATCATTGAGCATAGTGTCCAATTTGAGGAAAGTGTCTCACATGTACCTCAATAGCCGCAAGCAGACACCTTTGTTCTTCCACCTGTCAGAGATGATGAGCATGCACATGCTGAATCTTCTTCAGATGAGAGTTTTGATTCAAAGGATTCAGACGATCCAAATATAGATTTAGTACAGTCAGATGCAGAGTCAGTGCATGCATATGTAGATGTAGAGCCAGAGCCGAGGCCCAAGTCGGTTCAAACTACTCTTCGGGATGGACAGGATCTTGTTGGGGATCCAATTGATACTAGGAGTAATCGATCTGATTTCGAGGAGCTTCTTCTTGCATTCACTGCCACTAAACCATTTCCACCCAGACATCTTTTCTTGGTTCAGTCTTCAGATCCACTGTCTTATGGTGAGGCTGCTAAAAACCCCTTTTGGGAATTCGCCATGCAGGAGGAGTACAACTCCTTCCTCGAGAACCAAACTTGGGATCTGGTTCCCCTTCCTTCTAGAATGAAACTTGTCATATGTAGTTGGGTCTACAGGACCAAGAGCCTAGTAGATGGACATATTAGTAGATACAAATCTAGTATTGTTGCCAAAGGCTTCTAGTAGGTGCATGGCATTGACTATGATGAGACCTTCACTCCAGTAGCAAAGATGGATTCCATACATTTGGCACTTGCCATTACGACAACCAAGGGATGTGAATTCCATTAGATGGGCATGAAGAATGCATTTCTTCATGGTGATCTCTTTGAGGAGATCTATATGGAGCAAACCTAGGGATTTATGTAGGATTCATATTTGGTTTGTCGACTGAAGAAATCTCTTTATGGCCTCAAGTAGGCTCCGAGGGCATGGTATGCCAAGATGGACTCCTACATGTTGTCATAGAACTTTGTACGTTGTAAATCATACCCGAATGTTTACATGCTCAAGACGACTGATTAAATTCTACTCTTAGTTCAATATGTTGATGATTTGTTGATCACCGATTTCTCAACTTCAACGATTTCTACAGTCAAGAGGATTCTACATGACAGGTTCTTGATGACGAACATGGGTCCACTACACTTCTTCCTTGGACTCAAGATCAACCAATATGCATCAGGCATCAAACTGTCTCAGGTCAAGTATGTATGAGATCTCCTTGAGATATTTCACATGACAAACTACAAGTCTGCTATGAATCCTTTCCTATCAAGAGTCAAACTTGAGGATGGAAGGGACACTCCACTAGTTGACAACACACTATACAAACAACTAGTGGGGAGTTTGTTGTATCTCACACACTCCAGACCATACCTCTCCTATGCAGTTGGCGCAGTTTCCAGGTTCACTCAGGAGAAACATGAGCTACATTGGAAGGATGCAAAGCGTATCCTTTGATACGTACAGGGAACCATCACCTTTTGGATTCATTATGCAACATACTCTACATTAGATCTCATCGGGTTCACAAATTTTGACTGGGTTGGCGATAACACTAATCGCAAGTCCACATCTGGTTACTCACTCAGTATTGGTTTCGAGCCTATCTGTTGGTCGAGCAAGAAGAAGGATGCTATTTCTCTATCTTCAATCGAGGCAGAGTACAAAGGGGTAGTTAACATAACCATTCAGGATATGTGGCTACAACATTTTCTCATTGAGTTGGGAATTCAATTTCATCGGCCGATCATCATTTGGTGTGAAAACCAGAGCACTCTAAAGTTCTGTAGAGATCCGGTTCAGAGGAAAAATACAAAGCACATCATGATCCTCATGCACTACATATGGGAATTAGTACACGATGGGATCATCTACCTGCATTTCTGCATTTCTGTCCTTCAGTAGAACAAACTGGAGACATCATCACCAAGATCTTCACTAAGTATAAGTTCCATTCTCTACGAAGTTGTCTTGGAGTGAAGGACACAGTTTCCTAACAACTACCAGTTCTTCTTTTTGCATACATTGTACCTTTACCTTGAGGGGGGGGGGGTTCCCATGAGGTTTTCCCTCTTTCCTCACTTTATTTCAGTGTATATTTTGTATTTGGTTACCTAACATGGCTTCATTCCCATGACCCATTCTTTATTTTCACCATAGTGATGTTTAGAGGGGGTGTTGGAGTTATTTCACACACACCTAGGATTTCTCTTTCCTAAGGTTTTTCCTATTTTTATTAGTTATTATTCAGTCTCCTATATTTTAGGAAGAATATTCCTCTAGGGAGAATATTATCTTCAGTTTTCACTTCAGTTTGATTAGTTGAGTGGATTCTAGATGCTACATTGGTTTTATCACCATGCAACATTGGGATCATCACCAGTTAATGTGCATTGTCCTTGGGATCATCACCAAACTAGTGCATTACCCATGATTCCCTGATATCCTCGTCACTTCACTCTGTTCCAGTTAGTTAACTAAAGACTGATAGACTAGTTAACTCAGCAAGGTGGCAGTTCACTCCTGTAATTGCCTGAGAGACTAGACTACGTGGCAGTTTACTCTCGTAACTACTGGTGTGTATCCAAATCACTCTAGAACACCACTATGGCACACTGGCTTCTCCTCTAGTGCACATTGGTTGAGTTATACAGAGTATATCATGTGTAAATTATCATTCATTCATTTGGTTAATGAGAATTCTTCCATTCTTTCTCTCTTGCTTCTTCTTTCTCAATTTCTCTCTACAAATGTGTGTGTTATTTTCTAGCTATATCTATTCTTTGCAGGTTCAACACATTTACATAAATAAGGCATGACCATGGCATGCTTTTAGTGCATGAATACATATTGCACATGTTCTTTGCATCATAAAATGTATGCATTTGTGCTATATCTATTTCTTTTTCCAAGTTAGAAAGGCCCAGAAAACCCCCGAGTACTTCCCCTCATTTTGAGGAAGGTACCAAGGGTAAACCCTAGAATATTTAGGGCACAAGGCCTTTCAACAACAAGATTTCCATTACAATAATACACTCATTATGATCTCAACATGTTAATTATGGGAACTAAACCCTAGTGGAGAGGATAACAATCATTCCTCCCAACCACCTGAGCTAAACCCAATTGACATTCACACTATATCTATATGTACACAAAACTATAGTTTTGCAATTTCATTGAAAACACCTCAGACCCACAATGGAAACATTCCATCGTTGATGTGTCTCTCCCCATACCTACTCCTACTACCGTCATCCTCACACACACTAATCTTCCATCAGATTAATGGAACTTCCCATACTTGCTCCTACTATTCTCATCTTTAGACATGCTAACCTACCATTCAATTTTGGAATGGATGAACCGTCATACCATGAACGCTAACCTGTTTATTTATTTTATTTTATTTTAAAAAAATTAAATTAAAAAATTAAATATCTATATAAATAAAAACCTGTCAACATCCAAAACATTTAACCAATCAAAACATTACAAAATATAATTTTATTAAAAATAATAAATAAAAATAAAATTTAATATTCAAACATTATAAAAATATCACATTTAACAAAAATTTACCCAATCAAAACATCAAAAAATATATTACATTCAATATCTATATCTATATCTATA